>VXBI01004410.1:523871-611779 GCA_013397375.1 Toxostoma redivivum
GGCACTGTCCCAGTGAACACAACAGCAAACAGAAGAAACATACAAAGCTGACTGAGCAGCTTAGAAGGGGCAAAAAAGTTATTTGTAACCCGTAATAAGCTCGTAGCAACCAGATGACATACTAATTTACTGGCTGCTTTACACTGTGCAGTCCCCAAAACTAGTGTAAACAGTGCATTGCAGGAATGATACTTGGCTATACATTTTGTCACCAACAGTTCTGGGTTACAAATGTAGAGGTTGGTTTGGTTTGTTTTTTTAAACTATATTGCCCCAAGAAATACCAGCAATAATAAGACAAGACAAAAAAGAAATTGCCATTTCCCAACTTCAGTAGACCCAAAGGCTGGCTCAAACATTATATTTAACACCTATGTCCCAATACCAGCCAATCTCTTAAGTTTGCCCCTCCTGCCCTGATTTCCTTTATACCTTTCAAAACATATAGCATCTTCCTCTTGGAATGTGGGGACCCTGTGAAGCCAGAACTGTTGCCAATTTCATCTACTCCATGTTCAAAGACTTCCAGATTCAAGTTTATCTGTTACCACTACATTTTGTGCTAAATATCCTTCTTCCAGAGCCCTCATCACTTATATTCTAGAGTTTGGGAAAAGCATCACAGACAGCTGGCAGAGAACAGCAAGCCAGCCCTTCCTCTAGCAGGTCTCCCCATATTTGCAATTATCCAAGCAAAGGTAATCAAGACAGAAATTAATGTTTTTATTAGCTTTTTCTCTCTAACTTACTTCCAGCATCTGGAATCATTACAGAAGGTAAGTTTCAACCTGAAGGAAAAGCAAATGTTTTCTGGCTCTCTGCATAACCAGCATTGGAGCTGTATACCTATTTAAAGGCCAAATAAATTATAAGATTAAAACATCCAGGTTTTGTTGAACCATTTCTTGGTTCTGAGAGGAACTCACAAAAAATAAACTTATCTACAGTAGTTTGTGGAGGAATTTAAATTACATCTGGCCCTTAGCCAAGTTCTGCCATTAGAGAGCACTACACTTCCTTGTCCTTGTCTGTATGTGTCCAGCAGAGGAAAGCCAGAGGACAGGCACTGTGTAGGAACTCCCGGAACTTATGTTCTCCTGGTGAGCCTCAAAAGGGTTCCCTCATCCCAGCAGAGCATCTGTCCCAGGCAAATTAGTACTAGATAGCTTGAAAATGAACAGGATAACACCTACACCTCCACCTGCTCTACCCAGCACACAAAAAAACTTTTTTCTGCCTCGGCTTGCCTGGAGCACAACTTAAGAAGCATGTCTGACCCTCGCAGGGATCAAACAAGATATCTCATGCAGTTTCTCTAGTTCATACACAGTTCCATCTCTTCTACAGACACACAGAATAATGGCTGTAAGAAGGCAGCACAAAACCCAGCTTGCTCTACTCTACACAAGACTCAATCTCTTACTACCTGAGCCACTAGTCTATGTCCAAATAACTCCCTCTTTTTCTGCAAAAGGACTCCTTTTTACACCACACACATGTAAAGCTGTTGTACTACAGCTTCTCCTCAAATATAGTGCAGCCTTCCAGGTTATTCTACCTCATCCAGAGCACAAAAGACCCACTACTTCTCCTCTTTTTCCCAAATATCCACTACTAGCATCCAGGATATACAATAAATACACAAACAAACCAAAACAGAAGTAATTTCCAGACTAAGGCAAAAGGTCTTATCTCAGGAAGATAAACGTGCAGTGACATGCTGTGCTCCAAACAGGTGCTTCTCCCTAGCCTAACTCCTATCCGACTCTGGCTAGCCTGTTAGCAGTTAATTTAAAAGTTCATAGGTGTTAACAAGATAAGTAGTAGAGTAATCTGCATTTTGGTGTGGCAAAGCATTACCGTGGGGATATGGTTCACTCAATGTAGAAGAGGTGAAATGTTTTCATCAAACTAAGTTTAAGAAAAACCTTCCAGCCCAGAATCTTTTTTTTCTTGGGCAAACTTTTGTAATTTTGAAGCCACTGACTGTTTGCATTCTCCCCCTCAGATGATTAGAAGATTGTGGGGATTTCCATACTTGACCTTCATTTGCCCTTAGTTGTCTGAAACATGCACTTTCTAGCCACGCAACTTAGTACAATTGCTTTCTTAGCAAGCTTCCTTCTTTTTCTTTTTTTCTGCCCCCACTCCCTCCCTAAACACATATAGCTCCAATGCTGGTTTTGCAGAGAGCCAGAAAACATTTGCTTTTCCTTCAGGTTGAAACTTACCTTCTGTAATGATTCCAGATGCTGGAAGTAAGTTAGAGAGAAAAAGCTAATAAAAACATTAATTTCTTTGCTTGGACAACTTCAACAGAAAAAACAATTTTGCTTAAAAAGTTATTCTACCTGCTTTGGTTTCCCAGGCTATTGCCAGGAATTTGAACTGAAAAGATGTGGGAAGAATATGCTGTATAAAACAAGGCATGATAATGAGGAAAATACACTGCTGCGTTACAAATGCAAGTGGTTTTGACAGTTGATGCTAATGAAGCCTTTCTCAAAACTTCTATTGCCTTATTCTGGCTGTGTGAGCAGGAAAAATTAAGGAAGCACAAAGAGGCTTTTGGCCTTTGACTTCTACCCAGGAGGTGTTGGATTGTGCTTCTGAAGGCTTCAGGCTAAGCTGTGTCCCACGGCTCCTCCACAGGATAGGCTGGGAGGAAAAATGATTCACCAGGACCAGTTTTAAATGTGGTTTGCATTGTCATTTCCAAGCAAATACCTCACCTTTCTTGAGCTCATATTCAGGTTGATAATATATCTTGTACCTATGACAAGAACACCTACCAGCCTGTTTTCTGGCCTCTACCTAGCTCTCAGAGAGAAATGGCTAGGTGACAACCCCCAGCACATCCTCCCCAGCATCCTGGGAGCATCTGAGAGGTGGAAGGAGATCTAATGCTTTGCAGTTCCCCGAGCAACAGCCAGATTTCATAGGAGTAATTGTGTCCTCTGCCTGTTCCATCTACCCCTAACATGAACTCTGGTTTAGTGACTGCATAAGCCCAGACCCAAATGTTTTAGATCACCCATATGAAAATGAGTAATAATGGCCTCACTTTGTACTTTTGCACTCACACAGGCATTTTTTACCAGAAGCTCTCAAAATTCAGTGGGTCCCTTTATATGTATTCCACAGAAACAGCCCTGTTCATATTACCCATGAGTTTCTTATGTAGTACAAAATATTCCAGCTACATAGTTCAGTCTAAATACACAGATTAACAATGCAAAATGTGGGAACAGAAAAAAAGGTGAAACCTCTTGCCCAAGACCAATGATGACACAAAACCAGTTCCACTCCATCTACCACACTTTACTGGATGACTCTCTCTTGTACTGCTTTAAGTGCTTCTGATTGTTTCAATGAAACCACATTGAACTGGAAAATTATGATTCTTTCAGGCCGTTCACATTAATCTTAGCAGACCTAACGGCCTTTTGAAATAGGTTTTTTTTGCTTCTACTACTAGAAGGATGAGTGCTGGAGACTTGGTCCTGCACACTATTCTACACCTGGGGTGCTAACACATGAATACTTCAGTAGTGGGATAACACCAGTTCCTGCAGAGAGAATGTGGGCAGGGATCCCATAAGTTATGCTTGAAGAAGAGATGACAAGGGATGCCAAGTTTTGTCCGTGTGTAAATTTACAGTTGGTGGCATTTCCACTGTAAGTGCCATTGTCAAGATTTTAGGATTGGATCGCAAAAAAAAAAAAAAAAAAAAAGAAGCATTTAACTGAAACTTGCCATTCAACTTATCATCATCAGAGTAAAATACCATACTGTACCAAGAATGAAAAGAGAGAGAGAGAAAACAACAACATTTAGCAGGTTTTAAAATTATGCAGATATTTTTAATGGCTTTGGAGTATTCAGACACTCACTCATATGTCAGAAAACAGATTTGATTTATAGGAATGACATTTGGCAGAGCAATTAATCCATACTATGTTCTAATCATGTTTGGTATAGGGAGAGGAAAAAAAAAGTCAGACTTAGGTTTAAAGCTGATTGTGCCAGGAATTATTTTCAAAGAAGGCTCATAAGGGTTTTCAGTAAGCTCAAGGACAAAATCTGGTCTTTTATTCCTTCCCCACTCCATCACCCAACACAAGAACGGAGACTACATCCCACTTGCTAGTTGAAACTCAGCAATTAAATCTTCTTGTCTCCACTAGAGATGAAACACGAGTACAAACCTCTTTGGTTTTTAAACATAGACTCTCCTTCCCATGTTATTCCTCAGCCCTAATAAGAGTGTCTAACAGAAATCTTGAGAGGGAAGCGATGGGTGGTTCATTAAAAAACATTGAGGTTTCATCCAGCAGAACAGAAATTTGCCTTTGGAGGAGCACTCTTTGGTCGGCTTTGTCTTTCCCAGAGTGAAACTTTAATTGGTCTCCATAAGGTCCATTTTAGAAACACAATTTGAGACAGGAATTTCCAGCTCTCCACCTGGCACTGCTTAGATCTCCACTGCCAGAGCATTTACACTTGGCTATGGGGGCTCCTGTGCTACAGACAGCAGAGCTGCTGCTCAGGCACCTGCAGCAATTTCCACTGCAGCACAGGCCAAGGATAGAGTGGCACCTTCCCATCTGAGGCCCTGGGACCCTGTGTCCCCAAAAATGGGTGCTCTGCTGAGACCCAACCACACCTGGGAGGGCACAGCTCCTTTGCCCAGCACCTGTCCTTGCCCCTTGAGGTACACCTGTGGCTGCTGACACCTTCTTGTTCTGTGCTGGGTTTGTGTAACCATGAACCTGTGTTTCTTTACTTCTGTTTGAATCCCTGATGTTTCACATCCAGTGTGACAAAACATTAAGAAAAACTTCTTTGACAAATCCATTATGGAATACGAGAGCAAGCACTACATGGTAGTTTTCAGTTACGGACTTTGCAGAAGCTGTGAGTTATCTCGCACAGTAACTGCATCATGTCTAACACAGCATTTGTGCCAGTTTGCTGGGAGAAATATTTCTTAAAGGCTATTTTGTCTCAAATCTATCAGATTTAAATCTAACAGCTGTTCCACAACATACCAGTTTTATCTGTGCCTGGGCTTGTATCTTGGACTGCTCTCCGCTGGTGGTTGGACTTTTACCAACAAACAAACAAACAAAAAATACAACACCTAATTTGATTTTTCTGTTGCTGCTTTTTATTTAATTGTAATTTTTAAAACCAGACCTCCTCCCTTTACTAATTCTACTAACTCTCCTTCACACCCTGTCTCCAGAAATTCCTGCTTAATTTATTCACAGATGAAAATATATTCCTCTATACTTCTTCCAGGCTAGCTTTAAAAATCTGAGGTTTCACTTTTAAGACAAATAAATAATTATTTTAGCATAATGGTTTTAACACCTGCTATGAAGATTGCAAAACCATTCACATTCTACCTAAAACTCAGTTTTCTGACACCCATAACTCAGAAAATATTTGCCTCTGGGTTTAATAGCTTCCATATTCTTTTCTCTCTGAAGATGTATCGTTAAATATTATTACTACTGGAGGTATGTTTGGGCAATATCTTTCAGACGTATTTGAATTAAAGGGAAAAAGAAGAAAAATTCTGATTAGATACACTATTTTTGGAAGATGAGTACAGAAAATAGCTGACCTGAGCTAGCTTCTACTGAAAATTATACCCCTAGGAAAGAGTAAGATAGGAGAGAAAAGTTCAAAAGACCTTCAGGAATAACTTTTGTGCCTTGTGTAAGAGTTACTGCCTCCTTATGCAGGCAAACAAGGATTTATCCCTTTGCAGGTTTGTGCCAGCACACACATAAGAGTTTCCTTGCTGCCATACCTGGGCAAGTTGTATCTTTTGTCTTGACTAATCTGCCCTCAAAACCCTCCTGTGCAGTCTCATGCCTGAGAGAAGGGAAGGCAGCACTGGGGCAGCTGAGATTTGCTCCTCAGGCTCTCAGGCTCTGCCCCACACCAGCTGTGGGGCAACTGCACACACAAAAATGCCCCAGGGATGCCACCACCCTTGGGCCACCAGCCAGACTGGAGTGGAGCTGCTGTCTCCACAGAGGAGAGACACATGGTTCTGTCCCGTCTTTCTATTGCCTTTCTGTTGGAAAAGCTCCTACCTGTTCAGATGTTGGTCTCTAAGTGTCAAGGACAGTCCATTCTCTCTTTGCCCCCTTCCCAGCAGCCAGCTTTGTTCAAGCCTTGGCTTTGATCTCAGCACGATGCTGTGAGCTGCTTTCACTGTGTGAAGTCAGCTGGAAGATGGGTTACCCAAGGCATGAATTCACAGATGACTTTCAGCATAGTCTGACACAAAAAAACCCCACAACATAAAATTAGGAAATAATAACCAAATGTGGCATTTCAAGTTCCCTGCCTTTTCCAGAGGAGCATCTCAGGCTGTTATATTCCCACACAAATTACTCAGATAAAACTGGAACACATAAAGATCCCAAATCAAGCAATACTCCATGTGCAAGCAGGAGGTCTGGTCCAGTGCTCAGCTGAGTCAAAAGACACCTATTTGTCTCTCTAGGCCATAGTAACATGGAGCCTGATTTACATATTTTCACATATAACTTGATATTTTATCATGAAAACATTCCATTATACCTGCCCGAAGCTTTATCTCCTAGATTTGCTACTGATCAGTGCTTTTTCCCTGCACTGACAGACAGGCATTGTCTGAGGAATCATTATTTCTCATACAAGTAAACAAAACTGGTAAGTGTTTTAGGTTTGATGTTACAACTGCTCACTGTCACCTTGGTATCTGCTGCTGACAGTTATTCCCTCCACAACAATCTTTGTCAGAGTGCTTACGTTTTTGCTGGAAGGCTTTCAAGTTCTCTTTGAGAGCCGAAAGCCACAGCACACGCAGGCACACAGGCATGCACACACACTGCTTTAAATATCATAACAAATGATACCATAAGCCTTTCCAAAGCATCTAAAAGAGCTCTTCTCTTTCATAGGATAATATACGTGGATTTGTCTGAGGATGCTTTACACGTTCTTTTTTAGTTGGCTGGTTTGGTTAATTTCTTTTTGGTTTGGGTTTGGGGGTAGGAGGTGGTTGTTTTGTGCTTGGGTTTTGTGTTGGGTTTTTTTTGTTTTGGGTTTTGGTTTTTTTTTTTAATAATAGGAAATAAGCGTTTCCTTGATGCCTGGATTTTGAAATCTGGAGTGTGGGTACTTCAGTAGATGTGGCAGCATGTGGGTATTTTCTCCTGTTTTTAGAACTCAAGTTGCTATAACAACCTACGGCATCTGCTCAGCCCACTACCTAAGCAGCCTTTTTTCTTTCTTTTTTTTTTCTTTTCTTTCCTTTTGGGTCTCCTATTCTTCTGAAGTCAAATGCTTTGCTTTGATTTTTATTTAAGGAGCTAGCTTATGCTCCAATGTGTATATGCAGAATGAGCTGAAAGAAGCCAAAATCTGTGCTGAAAAGATCACAACTTTTGGAGAGTATCTGGCTGAGTGGGACGAGCTCAGGGCTGGGCCCTGTTCCCACTGAAGTGAAGACACACAAGTTCCTGCTGTGAGCCTGAAATTCACTGCCACGTCTCATGAAAGTGGGGGTTACTCAGTTGAATGACAGACAAGTGATGGACACTACCAGAAAGTCATTGACAGAACAAGAGCCAACAGATGGACAATCTTGTATAACTGGCTCCGTATAATTATTATGTTTCCTTCTTATCAACTGCTTTCTTCTCTTCTGGAGAAAATTTAGATTTTACTTGAAATTGATTTTTTCCAGATTGGTGGAGGGTGGGCAAGGAAGAAAAAACAAGGAAGATTTTTTTTTTTTCCCATTCATACCAGAGCAGCAGCACCATATCAGTACTGGGGTTTGGAGATATCCCACCTCCTTCATGGGTTAGCTGCCCATATTTCATGCTTCATCATAGAGCTCTGCCTGTGAAAGAGAGGAGCTTGTCACTGCTAGAACCCCTGGCTGCAGTTCATCAGAGAAGGTACAGGACAAAGTCCTATGCATGTAAAAGAATGGGAATGTAGCTACAATTCCCATAGAGAAGACAGACACTGGCTTCAACAGGAATATTTCTAGTTTAGAATGAAACATCATGGCTGTGAGTTTTAAAAAATAGTTAGGATATTCTACACATATAAAGCGCTTCAATTAAAAGTTTTCCACAAAAAATATAAAAGCTTTTCTCAAAAGCATTTGCATCTTCTTATCAGTCCAGCTCCAAAATGTTTCTACTGTCAATCAGCAGATAAACAGGGCTGGGCACACACAGGTCTGCCCAGCCCCATAGTCATGGCTTGTAAGGAACCAGGAAAGGAGATGAGATTCCTTAGGGGCTTTAGGGCAAGCATGTCAAATGTATTAGGAGCAATGAAGTAGTGTTCAGAGCAATCTGCTGAGCAGCCAATTCTCCCACGTATAATTCTGGACACAAGCAACTTTGTCAACACACTGAGGTATAAATTGCCCTGTCCTGATCCAAACACACCTTTGGCTTTGTCCCCAAACCAAGGCACTGCCAAGGCATATGCTCAGAGCTGTAGATAAGGAGACAAGGCTTCTTGTGGGTAGGATTTGCAGGCTCTTGGCAGGGAAGCGGCACTGGAAAGGAAGCTCCTTGTCGTCTCATGCAGCTGTCCCTGCCTGTGAGGAAGTTCTGCAGCAAAAGGAGATCTCACAGCTAGTGAGAGGCCAGGTCTGCTAGGGTGGTGTATCATGTCACTCCAGTCTTGGTCATTCCATGCCACTCTCACATCACCTATTGAAGGCAAGAGTTCACAGGGACTAGGAGGCTCAGCAGCCAGCACGGCTGAGCCACACAGGCGGGAGATGGTGGCTCTTGGATCAGAAGAAGCACTTCTGCAGGGCAGGAACTGACTCAGAGCTATCCCAGGGACTGGGAGCATAGAAATTCTCTCAAGACAATCTTTCCTTTCTCCTGTGCTACCACTAAACCTAATCTTCACTTGTACTAGAGACAATGCAATATCCATATCTACTAAGGGAAGACATAGGCAAGGTGTCCTTCATCTCACATAAGGATTGTTAGAGCTAACTATAATTCAGTGACATGAAAACTCCCATGAGGGGCAATGAACCTGATTTCCCATTTTTCTCAGGAATCATGAAATAATATTCTCTGAAATCACACCTTTCTCCTTCAAAGCTTCTGTGTATATTTGGTAACTTGTACATATGTCATTTCTGTACGACAGCCACAGCTCCCACCTGGAGTTTTGCAACATTGTCCACATGTTACCTTTCCTGGAGGATAAAAATGTGTTACTGATACTATTTTTGCACTACAGAGAGAAAATGAGAATAAAGAAAAAAAGCAGAAGGATTGAAGTTGCATGCCAGCTACCAAACTTGGACTCACCTTGCCCTGTAGAAGAAAGACAAAGAGGAGCCACCTCTCCCCTTTACCTTTCAAACACACAGAGACAGGGTCTCTCTCCAAGCACAGGGATGAACACCATCCTGATCTCCCTGCAATGCTGTTGCTTGTCAGGGTCCTGGGAAGACGCATCTGAACTACCACACCTAACCCCAGCAGGCAGCACTGGCCTCTGAGAAGCTGAGAGGTTCAGGGCACTGCCAAGATGGGAGCATGAAAACCTGCAGGAACAGGCAGTGAGAGAGGACCTTCATTCATCAACAGCCAGTATCAGCCTTGGCCTTAACAGTACCTACTGTTTCTTTCCCACAGCTTCGGGGCAAAAAATTTGCAGGCATCCTCACTGTGATGCCAGCAGGATTTCTGTGGAATTGGTTGGGAAGAAGTGGAAAAGCACAGAAACAATTTTAGGTATCATAGAGATCACGTAACCCAAAGTGAAAGTGGGAAGTGCATCCCCAAGAAAGATTTCAGTGTTAGGGCAGGAGGCACATTTAAGAATTTAAACAGTGTGGCAGCTCCAGATCAAGACCCAAAGAGTGACTGCAGATGGATTTATCCTGCAAATGCTTCCTAGTGACAGCAAGTTTCACAGTGCAGCACATGGATCCTCACCTTTGGAGACACCCATGCACATGGACTCCAGAGTAGAACAACAAAACTGGGATAAGAATTGAAACCATTTCCAACATGCATATGTTTGGTTCTACTCAATAGGATAATGAATTCCTCTTAATCTCCTTCAGTCTTACCCAGGGTTGCAGTAAGTCAGCAGAAGTTGACTTTGCTGTGCTAGTTTACATTAGCTGAGAACCTGGTGTTCAGTATAAAGAACATGCGATAAAACCTTTACAATGTTCCCAAAAACTGGTTATTAGAAAGGCAGAAATCTCAAGATTAGTCTAGTGGAAAACACAGCCACACAAAAATTTGACTTTCACTCTGAGAAATGCTAGGGTGACCAAAAGATAACATCTGAATATTTTAAACTGACAAATTTATTTCTATTCTACCTTTCCAAGTGTTAGTCTCACTGATTTGGGCAGGAGACATGTAGGCATCTGTTCATTAACCAACTTTCTCTAAATCCCAGGATTAATAGACTATTACTACTATGAAGCCTGAGCAGGAGATAATATAGCTAGAGTCAGACTTCAATGTAACTTAATGCCCCAGTCACAGAAGCATGACCTGACCCAGTGCTTTCAGTCCTGGGTGTAGGTTATAAACAACTGAAAGAAAGATATCCTTCAATGTAGACATAACAGTATTGATCACAAATGACTAGAGCTCCTTATGAAAAGTTAAGTCAGCAATACTGTGAAATCTACCTTTTTAAGCTTTATTTCAAAATTTAATACTAAATTTTCAACCCTATTCTGCCAGAGTTTGAATTCAGATAAGTCAACCAATCTTCTGGTCATATCTCTGCATTGATACTTAGAAATCACAGATATAAAAGAACAGACATCCTTTTTTTAATATGCTGAACTAAAGTCCTGATGAGAAACATCCTGATCAGTATGGCTGTCCTCTAAATTAGGATCCAGAACTGGGTCTCAAATCCACTGAGTGTCTTTGGAGGTCACACTGGCTGCAGGGGAATGTGTTCCATCCTGATGATCAGGCAGAATTGCAAATCCCTCTGAATATTTTGAGTGTTTGGTTCCTTGGTACCATTTTGATTTCCTTGCAGTTCACTTCAGTGGCATTAAAATCTGGACTCCTCCCTATGAGCTTCCTACTTCAGCACTGACCATGTGTTAGAGAATTCTTGTTCAACCTAGCAAGATGAACATAAGAGATTTCCTCTGTTCCGTGGGCAAGTTGTGACCAAACACAGACCAAGAGATGTTTTAAAGTATTTCCATTAGGCAGCATTTCCAGCTGCACTACTAACACTGCTCAAAACAGAAAGCAATTCTCTTCCTGGCAACGTTTGAGAAGATTTAAAATGCATCATTCTAATTACTCCTGACAAATAATCCTGGAATGCTAGCTGGGAAGTTTGCAGTGTAGACAACAGACATATTATCTTCACACTGGTATACTGAACTTTTTATGATGTCTAATATCTCTAGATTATAAATGAGGGAAAGCATCCCTTGCCACTGGCTGAGTACAGCCCTCTCTCACACAAACTGAAGGTTCAAACATTATTGTGACACAGCTATAAACCCAAGGTCATTTTGTGGTAAAACAGTCTAGAAGAGTTGTCAAATCTGTCTTCAGACTACTCTTGATCATTTTGGACAGCGATTTTGTTCAGTCATTCCAAAAATTCATAGAATTCCTTCACATTACCCAAACTCTTTGCAGTTTTGCTGTTATAGAGTGACTGCCTAATCTCAGGAAGATCAGAGCTTCCTTTATCAAGTCCACATAAAGACCTGTAACTCTTTCTAGAAGCAGAGCTCAATTCAAACTTCTTTAAAGGTCTGAATAAGTAATTCTTTTTCCCTCTCCAGGTTTCAGGTAGCAACTGGGACTTACAGATTCCAAAATACCAACAGGAACTTTGTTCTCTTCTTATGTACAGCATTGCTGTGGCAGTTCAGGAGATGCAGAAATTTCACTGGGCTGTGGATATGCCTGCTTTAGCTACATTTTGAGGAAGCTTCCATGCTAACTTTTCTAAGCACTGCCTGTCACCCACGTGAGGTGCACTCAGCATGCAGATCTGATTTAAAGTCTAAGTGAATCCAAGTGAACAAGTGTGATTCACATGTCAAGAGATCAAAAGAAATTTCAAGTGGGAAAAGCAGCCATTAGGAGAGGTAAGAAAGTGAAGACAGATTAAAGTCCCCCACGCCCCTGCAATGCCTATACAGTCATGAACCAAACTGAATAATGTAACTGAAAATTTTGCTAGCTGCCATCTGTAAACACCTCTGGCAGTAACTGCTTATCACTCAGGCTAGCAATGTGGACTCATTTAATGACATTCAATTAATTTAAGCTCCCCTTTCTCTCTGCCTTTTTTTTTTCCTTCTCAGAAATAGCTGTTTGACATAAACATCTTTGTTTGGCATATCACTAGATCTGCTGCTAATTATAATGCTGAACCCAGATGCTTGGTGGAGGAAATTAATCTACGTCCTGCATAGTTTGTTGGGCTTGTTTTAGTAGGTTTGCCAAATATTTAGTAAAACCCTCATATGACTTTTATTATCTGGAGATAGATATTAAAGGGCCAAATACTGTTCTTATTCTCACTGGTATAAACCTGGACAGCTCCATGGAGGGAAATAAATATAGTTACGTTACTATGGATTTACATGATGTTAGTCTAGATTTACAGTATTATAAATCCTCAGCAGTGGAACCAAGAAGCTACCACAAATACTCCATCATGTAAACCTGGGCTCTTCCCTTAGCTGAAAAGCACAGTCTTAATCCTGAGAAAAATGACAGTATTCATAATGTATGTTGCTAAACTGGCATACAGAAATCACTCTTTTTTTTTTGCAAGTTGGCCTACAGAAAACACCTGTGGAATAACTGGCATCAAAATTCCTCTATTCAGAAAAGCAAAAATGTTTCATTACAAAACAGTTAAAACAGTTCAAGTTATGAGCTGCTTCAGGAGCCAAAGAACTCATTTGCCTGCTTGGCTCACCTGAGTTTCCCATAAAACTCTGTAGCACATCACTAGAGGAGGAAAGCTGCTGGTGGTGGAAGCTGTTTGTGAAGGCAGGACAAGCTCAGGGTTAGCACTGGCCTTGAATACATGGACTGAAGACCTGAATTCCCAGGGGACACCAAGAGATCCCTTCGGCTCAAGAAAACTTCACACTCTCCCAAAGGAAGTTCCACCAGAAAAAAAAATCCAACCATAGAAAAGACACATTTCAGCTACAGAAAAGTTGACTATATCTCTGCAGAAAACACTGGAGTTTACTAATCTCCCTTTTCCTCATCCATTTTTACAATATAATACTTTCCTGGTGAAAAAAATGTGAGGTAGGGAACCTGCAAAATAACTGGTATTTCCCACACAGAAAATGAATATAAGCTTTTGGCTCTAAGCCTTAAGCTAACTAAAAATAAACAAAAAATGCCAACAAGCTTTAAACCAAAAACCCCTGAAGCCAACATTTCCCAGACAGAGGCCAATATATGTAGTGAAGAGTGTATTTTCTATGAGAAACAAAACTGACAGAAAGCTTTCCACCCTGCTTGCAGACAAAACTGAGTAAGCCAGAGGAGCATTCCTGTATGCCAACTGACATTTGAGGATCAATGTCATTTAGGCAATGCAGACCTAAAGACAGAAAATTTCTGAGAGAAAAAAAATGTTAGAAACCCTGCTGAGAAGTTATAACCTCTGGTACAATGAATGACTATTAACCCCAGCTGGTCACTGTTTGCAGAAATGCCACAGACCTTAGCTGGGGTGATGGTTTTAGAAAGACTTTCTTTTCTTTTAATAGTAATAATATAAAATTTTAATTTAAATAGATGATTTGGCTTCATCTATGGCATTTACAGCGCATAGTTAATTGTAGTTACCCTGTTGGAAAGCCACTTTTCAGAGAAGCACCAGGAGCTATGATTGAGTGTGAGCCAGGCTGCTGCTACCAGAAGGGGCAGCAAGACCCCTGCCAGGAAGGCACAATTTCCCATCTCATGGAACAGGCTGAGGAGCACAACTCAAACGTTAAGAGATCTGCAGGGATCTATGTAGATCAGAGGAATTTACAGAAGCCTGAGGCTACAGCTGTACAAACTGAGCAAAGTCCAGTTCTCAGCACGACAGTAATTGAGTGGGACAGATTTTAGGCAAAACAAATTCCTGCTTTGTGCAGTACTTAGAAGGCCTCCACATTTTGTTCCTTCACAGGTACAGTAAGCAGTAGCACAGAAAGTCCCCTGTTGAGCTGATCCTCTTTCATTGCAGATTTGAAGACACTGCCACCAACTAGTAACTTCAGAACATTTATTGTCTCTCTTGCATCCTTTTGCTCTGATATTCTCTATCAAGCTGTTTGCCACCCAGGTTTGTTCTGCTTTTTTGCCCAGACCACACAGGTTTAATTTTAAAGTGTCTTTTCCGAGCAAGAAAGAGAAAAGCAATTTGCTATATTAGTAGGAATTTAAGTATCTCTCCATGCAATGGCAAATGCTTACCCTTTTTGATAGATGTGTTGGGAGCAATGGAGGGTAAGTTCATCTTTGATGTGGGTTTGGAGAGCTCCAGTGCTTTGTGTACTCTTTTGGGCTAAAGCAAACAAGATAATTTGCCTTTCTGCAGCATGGTTTCAACTCAAGCTAGAATTTGACACAGAAAAACAATGCTAATAAAGCAAATGTGAAGGAAATCCAGATATTCGTGATTTGCATGGCAATATCTTCTACACGCCTTTGGACATTAGAATAAAAGCAGGATCTTAGACTTGCAATATTCTGCTAGAAGCCCAGCAATACATCACAGCCTCCTCCTTAGTACTATCCAGAAACCAGAGTTCAACCTTGCTTTCCAGAGGCAGGCCTTCAACTAACACCTCATCCTCATGCTGCAGCTGCCAACAAGATAAACCTTTCTCCCTGCTCAGGGATCTGAGGAACAGAGATTTTGACCAGAACACCTCTGAGGACAGTTAGTAAGAGAACGGAAGCCCCAGGCTATTCTAAAGTACACCCCATATATTCATGAATGGAGTCAGAGTATGGAGAGTGCAGTTCACAAACCAGTCCAATTAACAGTCTAAAGGGGAAAAACTACTTCAAAAGGCAGTCCAGTTATGAGTCTAAAGAGCTGGAAACAGTACTATTTCTCCCTTTTAAACTGCAGCAGGGTTTCCAGAAATCACAGCAGAAATGTGGTTGCCATACATTTAAGAAACTGACTTCAGGTGGGCAACCTGCTCCAACAGATTTTGCATTAACACACCAAACTGTACTTGCTAACACTTCACATCAAAAAGCAGGTGCACGCGTACATGCGCAAGCAGCAAACCAGGACTCCAAGCCGTGATCCAGTTGGAGCTCGATCCAAGGAAGCATGGGACACTGCCAGGGTTCCAACATGAGGCTTGGCTCCAGAAAGGATGGGAACCACTAGACGACACACTCTTTGGCACAGGTGGAGCACAACCCCAGAGATCTGGAAGACAATCAAGTACAGACAAGCCACTGCAGCCAGCACTCAATACAGCTTCACATAAGCATCCTTCTGTAACCCTCCAGCTTTACAATCATTTGCACAGTGAAACGGCAGCAGCAAAGTGCTATATAAAGAGCAGCCATACTTTGAGAAATCAATGTGATACACTGCCCTGTAGAATAATTCTTCATACAGGTAAATGTTGTCCAGTTATTCTTGTGGTAAGCTTTTGAGTGTCATTCAACCCACAGTGAATGCTATCAGTGTAGTAAGCTAACAGAACTGAAACCTTAACTAAGATTATTGATAGTGCCCTGTATCTAGTCCATTATAATCTCTGCATAGAGATTGTGGAGTTCATAATAGCCAGCAATAAAATATTTTTGTTAATAAAGAAGGAAGATAAAGCACAGATACTTTGCTTAGAAGTACTCAATGATTTAAAATGTAAAAATATACAGTACTTGTTCCATCTAAAATGGTATTATTGTTTCATAAAAAGTTCATTGCACTGTCCTTTTAGTTAGAAATTTTGTTTCTTCAAGGACAATCTAATACAGAGTCATTTAAATTGCTGGCATTTATATCTCTAATAAACTGTAACCTGATAATCAAGGACCATAAAGGATTATTTTTTTCTCCTAAATTATCCCAGAGCAGCTGTAAAAGTGCAAAATCCACAGAACCGTGTGTACCTAGTCCTAATGACAAACACAGGGCTTCATCCTTCTGGCCTCAGCAAAACCCAATAGACTGGGCTCCTGAAAAGACTAAAACGGTTGTTCCCCTCAAATATTTACTCCTGTTTCCTCCTTTCTCAAAACAGATGCCAAGCTCCTGCTGCCTCCTCATTTTCAAGAGTGTTTGGCTCTTTGTTCTAACTCTCCTGGTGCTCTGCAGGAGCAGAAAGGCTGGTGCAGATTGCACCCAGTGTCACATTCACACCAGGAAGGGACTGGGAGAAGAGCTGCCGCTTCTCTTTTACAAGGGTGCTCTGGGCGTTGGCACATACATACACAAAAGGGGCTGTTTTACTTCCTCACAAAGACAGATTTTATTGACTTATTTATTATGCCTCCATTTTACTCAGGGTGGACAGAAACACCCAGTTTAGATTCATTTTTATATAGAAGTCGAGTAACAGCAGCAGAACTATGGTCCCTTGTGCTAATACAGTAAGAACCCAAAGATGGCCTCAATGAGTTTACCCTGTGCTTCAGCCTGACATGGGATCCTTCTCCAAACATTAATTTAAATGCCCTAAATTCTGCATCAGCCAGATACTGATGTTTTGCTTTATTCGCCTAATTTCCATTTACCCTGAGTGCCAGCCATCAACACCATTTTTCATATACCTCTATAAGTTTGTCCTTTCTCCTCCCTTTCTTGAATGCCCTTTTCCCATTCACATCTGTTGACTAAATTCAAGCTATAGGATAAATTTATGAGAAGAGGAAAATACTTTATGCGTCAAAATCAGCCAAGACAGGTCTGACAGCAAACAAGGCCCATCCTTGCCCTGGGCCAATCACACATTCCTGCAAATACAGAGGGAATGGCATTGCTGGCAGGATATCTGTGCGGAGCACAGGCTGCCCCATGTACTGTCCCCCCAGAGACAGGGACAGCCCCACTGCTACCAGATTCTCTTGGCCTTTCCTGTTTCTAAAGGACAGGAAAGAGAGGCCTGTGTAAAAGCAATATAAATAAGTCCAAATAGAGACATAATTAGCCTGCCTTTGCAACAATACCAAGAACAGCAAAATCACAAGCCTTTAGTAACAAATGACATTTTTGGTCTTGAACAGATTATAAGTGCTATAGAATTGAAAGTCAATATGTTCCTTCCATTCACTAGCTCACATTTCTCTCACAATGGAGCCCCTTTATTAGCTAGTCACAGTCACCACATCCAAGGAAAGGAAGAAGAAAACTGGCCTACAAGTCTTCAGCTCTGTGAGGTAGCAGCTGCATGAAAGATTTCAGGGAGAGGTGAACTCAGAAGAGGCACACTGGGGACAGCAGGGACAGCTGCAGCTCTGGATACTTCTGCTACTAAACACTTGCCACAGCAAAGGGCTCTGAGAGCCACAGCTGTCTGTGAAGCCAATAGCTATATCCTCTTTCATTGCAGTTTTTGTTCCTAATGATTTTACTGTCTCTCCACAGCAATGCCAACAAGCATTCATTCTTCTTCCTCTTTATATCCTTTGGTGCTGATAGCTGTCTTCTCAGTTGCTCTTTTCTCTGCTATCCAGAAAAGTGTGCATAGGCTACGTGCAGTTACTTATACCATTGTACAGCAGATGAAAACTGTTTCAGAATCAGGATGGCATTTGCTACCTTGCTGCACTGCAGGCATCCACCTCCCTTCAGCCAGATGTGGTACAATGGTGATTCCAGCCTCAGGCCTTTAAAGGCTGCAGCTCTGCTCTGTCCCATTCCCTTGCCAAAGGGCCTGTCTATAAAGTTTTCAGCAAGACACATTTATTGAAACCCTGAGTAAACCAAGGATTCATTAAATGCCCTATCAGATGTAAAATACATCCTTCATGGTCCTGCAAAGGAAATTTCTGCAATAGGATTAAAAGAAGTCACTGCCAAATATTTCACAGAACTAATGTTTATGGATCAAGATTGATTCCATCCTCCCTGCTGGAGCTACAGCAGCTATAGTCAGTGTAAGCCCAAGCAAAATCTGATTCTGGCTAATTTTAAAGTGCTGCATTGCTGAACCTCTAACTAGGTGGGGCAAGTGGGTGGAAAAGCTATTAGTAACAAACATAATTTTGGCTACCTGGGAACTAGGAAGTCAGGGAAGAGAAAAGTGGAGAAAATACATCAAGAACAACCAATCACCTTAAATGGGTCAGCATTTAGGAATGCAGAAGTTTGTCATGCCCTTTTAATTATAAGGGTAAGTTTAAGAATAAAAGACACAATTACAGCTGAAAAAACACCTCACTTAAAGACCAAGGGAACACTTAGGCTTCCTGCAACCTTCCAAAAGAAACATTTCTAATACATATATACATAAAATACCATCAGAAACTCAGTAACAATTCTTTTAAAACTTCTGACCCATGCAGGAACCCCTTCATAAGAATGTACTCTAGGTTTGAAAAGTGACTTTGTAAACCCATTATGATTTTACAAAGGCTGTGTGTTGGGGAAGAAGTGTTCTCCAGTCAAGCAAAAGAACAAGACTAATCTGTAGAGCTCCCCAGGCACAGTCATCCTGTCCCCAGCCACAGCACCTCTTCATAGACCTTCAAAGATGGACTAAGCAACATGGCACAACATTCATCCTCAACTAATATCAGGCCCATTATTTAGCCTTCACCCTTCCAAGTTCTGGATCCCAGTTCTGCTCAGTCTGGTATCAACAGATACTAATGCAAAGCTCCTTCTCCAGTTCTTTACTTCCTCGTTTCCTAGGCTGCCCAGGCAGCCATAATGCACCCAGCTAACATGGGAGTCACAAGCCTACACAAGGATCTGCAGCTTTGGGTCCTCAATGCAGTTCTGAAGTTTCCTTTGATTCTCAGAATTTTGTAATTTTAAAGTCCGACCTCAAGGGGGAGATGCCAGAGTTAAGGATCTTCATTGATCAGCATGTGCATATTGCAATAATCCTAAAAATCAGAAAGGCCCAAACTGCATTGCCAAGATAATCCTTCCCCTACAATTTCTCTTCGTCTTTGAGCTGTGCTTTCAGTGACAGCTCACACTGACCTTCTGCCAGCAGGAACCACTGCTCCTGAAACACAAATCCACATCAGTGAGTCGCTTCCACGAGCCAATCCTGAAATCCATCCTTGTCAATTGGAGCCCAGAACTGACCCCATTGGTTGGGGCAGATTTATGCATCAAGCATAAACTGATTATAGGAATGCCAAATGTGTTGCAGGATTACATCCTTAGTTTCCATTAATTTGCAGTGCATCTTACCAGATAGCTAAAGTAGTAATCTTCTGACCAATTTTCCACAGTTTGAATAAAAACACAGCTATTCAGTATTCTGCTCTCAGCAGCATAGACATCAACCCAAGCCTGGCTCAGTTAAATTAATCTAAACTCTCAGCTTCATCTGATTCTCTATGGCACATTTGGCTTTCTCATCAGAATAAACTTGATGCCATGCACTTCAGGTCATCTATGGCACAGGGCAGCATAAGTGCACAGTATTTGCAAAACTGAAAATATTTACCTTATTCATTTGATCAAGGTGCCCAAAGACTCCACATCTCTAAAGACAGATCATGTATCACCAAGCTGCTTTAAGGAGTCTGAGATAATAGGGAAGAGCCTTGGCTTAAACTGAGGTCAAAAACCTATAGATGGTTTTCAGACAGATTCACCAAATTGGGACACATTAGGTCAGCAATACATTGAGAACACTACTGCAAGAGATTTTGTTACTGAATGTGAGAGGGAATACAGATACCTGCAGTTTCTGGGCTTGCAGGAAGGCAAGCATGCAGGTGATGAACCAAGGTGGATAAGTGGATAACAAAGACTTAAATAAATTCAGAAGCTCTGGTCCAAGACACTGTCCCTATATCACAAGAGACAGACACTTGTGGATGGATCAGCACTCTGTCTCAAAACTCACAGCATTTAGATGAGATTCAGGAACAGAAAATTCTGACTGTTGAAGCTGAGTTTGGTTCAAGCCTGATCTCATTCTTTATCAGAAGCTGGACTTGATCCTGTTCATTCAGTATGGCAAAAACATGCAGCTTCCTTTCAAACTACAGCCACATAAAAAGACTAGATTTCAAACGTCCTTTGCAAGAGAAAATAAGGGCTCTTCTCAACCATTGTAAAATTATGGGCAAATGTATTGTGTCCTCTACATTTCTCTGACATTCCTTTCCTTTAAATGTAAATCTGTGCTGTAACCATGACTCATTCTTACTCAGCTTTTCTCAGATTTCCATAAGCAAACACTTGAAGCATTTGTATATTTGTGCACTGAATATAACCTGACTTGCCTAGGTCTAACATCATATAAAAAGCTCAGTATTGTATCTAGCTCTGGCATAACACTCAGATTTGCTGGGGAGGAGATTGGCAGGTATATCAGGGGGTTAATATTCTGGTGTTTTTCCAGCAGTCCCCTGCAGAACACGCAGGCTTTCTTTAAACAAAACCAGAAGGGAAGCCATCCATGCTGCTGGCAGCAGCACACACTGCTGGAGGTGTCCCCTCCTGCAGACAGAGCTGGTGGGGAGCTGTGTCCCAGCAGGGAAAGGCCAGCACGGGTGGGAATGTGGCCTCTGCCCAGCTGGTCAAACGCTGCTCCCAGGCAGCCCAGGTAGTCACACTCTATCTGTGGCAAACTCTGTGTCCAGTGCACATGGTTAGGGCTGAGAAAGCGACCAAGCTAATAAGGGCAGTCTCAATACTTTATCACTTGTCTACTCAAGTTCTCCACAAATATAAATGGGACAGATGGAATAAGTGATTGGTCTCTAAGTGATCCAGCTTCTATTGGCTCAAACTGGAGCTTGAAGTTAACATTTACAGGCAATAAACTGTCTAAAGAAGATTTACAAAGCAACAAATAATTTGGTTGAACAAAGTTAAGTCATAAGACATTTGCAAAGCCCCAAGCTCACCTAAAGGCACAAAGAACTCAAGAAAGTATCAAAAAAGTTATACAAGGAAAGAGAGAGAATAAAATAAATTCCCCTAATGTACCACAAATATCAACCACCACACACTACCTACAAACCATATGTTTTGCCCATCTGTTCTGTTATCTTCAACTAAATTTATAGTATTTGGGCTATCGGAAGAATTGTCAAGCCTGAGCTGGGCAGGATTATAAAACCTAGGTGTTATTACACTTTAAAAGACATTTTCCCCTCCCCCTACCACACCAGGCATAAGATTATACATTTCTCTCACAGCCTCCTGGCTCTGGTACTACAGAGGATGCTATGCTTGTTCTCAGCTGCAGTAAGTAGTAGGGCATCCCAGCCCCCACAAAAGAATAGTTCCTCTGCCTTTCTGATTTTGCTCTCTTCCCCATCCTTCACTCTAGGCAGGTTGAAGAAAGAGGTGCCAAGGCTGAGGGTGCAGGGTCACTTCTTGTGGTGCTACAAACCAGTGAAGCTCATGTAAAGTCAGGAGAGAGCTCCTAGTTCTGCCTCAGCAAGGGTCAGCTCTGTGGGGCAGGGCTCTAGGAGCAACACTTAAATTCTCCAACTGCTGAGCCAGAGTTTCAAGCTTGAACCATCAGGGGCTTCGTAGATCAGGGCTATGATCATTAAATGGCAGTGCAGGCAAAGGAGTAGGGCAGGAGAGCAGCCATTTACTTTAAAAGCATATGTGCAGTGGTGTCTCCTTGGGAAGAAAACAACAAGGCCCCCTAAGTGAACCCTCCCCACCAGTCCAGATGCATCATAAGCCAGAGAACAGTGTGCTTCTAATACAGAGCTATTTCCACAGACGGCATGTTACTGCCACTGAAGAAGCCAACAGCTTTTAAGTTGGTCTGAGAAAAAGCACTTCTAAATACAGCCTGGTATGGCTCAGTCTACTTCTTCACTGCTAATCCTATACCGAGTCTTCTGGGTAGAGCTCAGCATGCCAGATATTTAAGATCCTACAAAACAGAGCACAAATCTTGGGAGCCTGCGTTTCTAAGCGCTGTTCTCTACTGTATGCTTCCATCCATGGTGTGTTAGCTCTCTTCTGCATGTGCAGCAACAGCGCTTTTCAGAGTGCACACACAGAGGGAAACTGCTTGGAAAACATCAACTCTGACTGTCAAGTCAAATAACAGATCTCAATGCTGACCTCTCCCTACCTTGTGTACCAGACTCTCCAGTCAGTGCATGGCTTGCAGCAGCTGTCTACCTCTCAGCACCTCTTTCCAGAATGCAAAGTGACTTGCACAGCTCCAAAAGCTTCCTAGGAAGTCCACAAAGAAATACAACGGGGAAGGTTCCAGTTTGTTTCTTCGCTGGTGAAGGATTAGGGTAAATGTAACAATTTTCCGCACAGAAGGTCTTGAAAGAGTGTGCAGAATTCCAATAGGTATCTCATTAATGCCAAGTCGTGGAACACATGGTGCTGCACTCCTGCTGTCTGGTCCACCTGCCCCGTGCCAAGAGGTTCTCTGCAGTGCTGCCTCAACCTGCCGACTGCCAGGTGATGTATCCTGCTGCCCTGAGCCCTGCTGTGGAACCACTGCTGCCTTCACCATGTTCCCTCGTTTGCTTCAAGAGCTGATTTCTGAAAGGTGCTAAAGCTCAGCATCGACCCCTGGGAGAGTCCAGCTCCCCTTTTGCCCTTAAACAGCACGTACAGAGGACATGCTGGCACAGCACCATCTCCCTTCTGCTTTCTAGGAGGGATGGCAGATTGCAATGCAATTTTCCTCCCAGTCCTTCTGTATTCATGGTTTCCACCTATTGTAATCAGTAGTCATTTCTGAGCCTGCCACTGTCACAGAAGAGGCAGATGAATTCAGAAACAAGTGAGAAGTGCCGTTCCATTTTTACAAATATTGCTGCACACAACAGAGTTGTAGATATCTGTTCAAACTGCACAAAGTTGAGGGTGGGGGTTTATTTTGATTTGGGGGCTTTGGTTTTTTTACAGACCTTTTCAGTAAAGGGAAAGACTTGCATTGTGGACACCCATGTACTGAAGGAAGGCCAGGCCAGAGCGAGTCCTTACCTTTCCTTCTTATAATGTTCAATCAAGTCCAGGCAGGTGGAGCATCAGACACCTTAGAATGCCCTGGAGAGTGGCAATCAGAGCACGGAGGCAACATGGGAGGAAATCCCACTTCTAGGCAGTAATTTCCCTGGATTTTACTACAAATAGAGCTGCGTTCAGTGGCTCAGCAGCAATATGAAAAAATTAAATTTTACAATGAATAGGAGGACTCTTAAGGTTATCTGCTCCTGAAAAAATGCTTCCTTTTTTAACCCTCCCAAAAAAAACAAGTATAAATGAAAAAAAGTAATTCAAAATATTCTATCATTTTTCTTTAGACAGCAGGAGAAGAAACACTCATTTATAAATCTGAGTTTTTAAGCTTGAATTGTCACTGCAGAAAAAAAACTCCATCTCTGCTTTACAAATGCCCCAAACTGAAATGCTTTGAGAAGTGCAGAGCGGGTTTTTTTGCTACAGGTATAGCTATATGGATATAATACAAAATATTTCAACACTTCTAGCCAAAACTATTCATTGAATTTGATCCAGAGTAATAGCTGTCTTTGATTGCTTCAAAATCGCATTTGTAGCAAATGAAATTGATTAGGTAAAAAGAATCAAATTTTTTAGCCAAGTTGTTTGTCTTTTCATAGGTTTAAATTCAATGTTGTATTACAAACATACTAAGTTCGTAAAAGCTGTTCCATTCTTCAAATCTTCCTAAAATCTTGTTAGCAGGGTTGGTCCTTCTTTTCGACACATATCCCCATTAATAGCTCTAAATATGATTCCAAACTCCATCCCTCATAATATCTGTGTAGGGTTGGTAAAAGGCAATCACACAGGCCAGAGAAGAGATTTCTGAGAAAGGACTAACTCCACTTTATCCAAGAAAGTGGGCAGAGGGTTACAAAACATCTTTATCTTTGTAAAGCTAAGAAATCTGACCTGGAACTGACAAATGTGAATACAAGAATCCTTGTCCATTTGGACAATGTCACTTTGAGAATGGAGCAGGGCAGGGAAACTACCTATGTTTGAAGGAAATCAAAACTTTATTCCGAAGTTAATCCAGGATTTCAGAAGTCCTTTTGCATATATGACATGAAAGAGGTCACTGTGCACAGATAAAATCTTGCACAAGGTCAGGAAAGCAGGCCTTGGCAAACCAGGGTTTAGGAACAGGGCTGTGCTGCATTCATTCCCCTACATGTGCAGGAGTGCACACATATGCATGTGTGCTGCATAGCTGCAGCTGTGCTCACTTGCTCTGTTCACCTGAAACCCTTCTCTTCTCACAATTACTGCCCCTAAGTAACACTATGTGCCACTGATGTTGCAAGGTAGGACAGTCAGTCTGTGATCAACCAGCCAGCCAGAAAGAACAACACCACTGGGGATGTACAGTTTTGCCTTTTCCCACATTGAATGGGGCATTAACTTCAAAGTCTATGACCCTTTAAATCTTTAACAATAATTAATAGGGAAAGATGACTAATATTCGTGTTTGCCCTTAAACCTGCTCTTGGGAGAGAAAATAAATGCTCAAAGAAAGTGACATTTTGTGCAAGCAAAGTCAACAATATTAGTTATTCCTGAATTAGTTTGTCTTAACTCTGGTGTTAATGCTTTACTTGGCCTTGTGCTCCCAAGTGGATTGCATTTAGCACTTCAGTTCCTTCAGCATGAAATATTTCACTGCATAGATCTCCCAGTGCTAACTACAGCAACTCCAGGGCTGCAGCAATGGCTGCTAGTTGCTGTGGGCTACTGCAGCCCTACGAAACTGTCACAGTCCAAGAAAATCCAGCTCACACCATCCAGTCCTGGATTCCAAGCCTTGGGCTTATAGCCTTCACAGTGTCCCCAGAGCTGAGGTACTGGACCCTTGGTCCAACACACCAAGTGGGCTGATGCTTTCCTAACCCAGAGGAAGACTCACACTACCATCTCTAGGCACTGGCTTCAACACTGCCCACAGAGAGTAAACATTTCCCTTCAGAAGGTTTGTTTTCCTAAGACATAAATAGTTTGATGGGGTTGGGGTTTTTTTCCATCCACCAAGACCAATGTAACCTAGTCTAGACTGTGAATTTAAAAAATGATTTAAAGAGAACTCTGTGTTCATACCATCTCCAATGTGCCACCTCAGGGAGAACTGTAAAAAAATTGGAAAGCTGTTCTTCCACAGCAACCAGAGGTCTGACAGGCAAAGCCAGGTTTCTTCCACCCTGTGTGTAACAGCCCTACCAAGAAACATATGTGCACATGCAGAGTTCAGAGTCCAAACCAATAAAAAAGACAAACTCTCCAGTTTTTCCTGTGCCAGCTTTAAAAAGCCCATGGAAAGAGACGTAGTAAAGTTGGAATTTTTTTCCTAAGCTTTCACTGCAGATGCACACAGGGCCATTTTAAATGCTGCCATGCTCACCAGATCCTGGCATTGCTTTTTGCACACCAGTATGTTAAGCCATTCCCTCCACTGCTCACTCCTGAGCTAGGGATAGCAGGCAGTGAGAATTTGCTCAAGTCTCCTGCAAAGAACGTGGGGAAGTTGGGAAATACAGGAATGCCCTGTGGTAAGGAGAATTTCATATCTAGCTCTGCTGAGTGCTCTAAAAGCACAGTCTAGAGACATGCCAAGACAAGTGGAGCCTGGGTCAGAAAGCATGGAGCTAGCAATTGCATTCCATGCTGCCTCTGTCCCTTCTTCAGGAAAACTTGCTACCACATTCAAGAAGAGGATGAGCCCCAGGATCCAGAAAATAACCAGATGAGAAAACTAGCACTGCAATCCAGCCCATGTGTCAAAGATGTCAACTTCCTCTGGAATTTTCAAGCCCACAGATTTTTTTGGTGTTATTTTTGCCCTATTTTAGATATCACTTGATGCCAGGCTGCCATTTAAAGGCTATATAAATTACTGTAGGAAAAGAAAATTTAAATTAGATTTTGTCTCATTTCAGATTCCTACCAATCAATAATGCAGCAAAACTGAGATGGAAAATTAATGTCCCTTATTTCAGGAGAGCCCTCTGGAAGGGCCTGATCCAAAAGCGACTGGGGAGTTAATGGATTACATTCTTAACAAGTTTCAGATGATCAGTCATTTCCATCAGTCATTTCCAGAGATGGGCATGAACTTCAAAGGGTTTGATGTAGAACTGAACTTCCAAGGCTTTCTATCTGAACATCCTGGGACTTACAGGTATGTTTCCAATCATCTGCAGATTTAGCCTGCAATGAAAGGAAACAAAACCCTAAAGGCCCTGTATTTTGCAGGCACAGAGGTCAAAAAAAAGTGTTTTGTTTGCAGGAGATGGTCAGTTCATTCTCCTACTGATTCTTATCTGGTACTGGCAGTGAACCACAAACAGGAGCCAAATTACTGGAATTTAATGGCTCATTCTCCAAAACCCATACTGGCTTATAAAGATACACTGTGTTCTCATTCAGTGCTAATTTCCTTTAACAATAAACTTATTGTGACTTGTATTCCCACTTCAAAGAGAGTTTTTATGTGGCAACTGGGAGGGGCATAAGTGGGAGTTTTCCTCTGGTGAATAAAATAAAGATACAATAAGGTGAAGGAAAAAAAGCTCATTAATTATCCTCCATAGGGTGTAAGGCTATATAATAGCAATGCCTCAAATTATTTGCAGACATGTCCATGTATTTGAGAGAAATAAAAGATTTCATAGGATAACACACCTGTGTCACAGGTAATTGCCTTCACTTGCAAAACTAGAACTGTCCAACAGATGTTTATTCCACCACACACAGACAGCAGGAGCAGTAGGAAAACTTTACCTCTTTGAGAAGTGGAAAATTATTAAGTCCACCCTAAACTGGTACAAAGCAGCTTTGCCTGTACCTCCTCCTCTGACAGCTGCCTCAGCCAGAGAGCTGCTCATCCTTGACAGGATAAGCCCGGATGTGAGCTAGCCCAGAGGCTGCTTGTGAGGTAGGCAAGACTCAGAGGGGACAAGTGAGGCACACCTGCACCTATAGGAAGGTGCCAACAGCCAGGGATGTGCAGGGAGAGCAGCCTCGAAGTGCACAGGGAAGAGGCAGGTGCAAGAGGGCTCCAGCATTCCTACAAGACTCCATCAAGCCTGCCACGGAGCCCTAGCAGCAAAGGTGCTCAGTGATTGCTGAGGCACAACCAGCCCACCCCATCAGAACAACTTGGATCCAGCAGCCTGAGCTTAAGACAAACTGACACTTCAGCATTTTTGAGCCACTGTCAAGATTTTCCAGCATGGTTTACAACCCCACTCCAGCATGTCTGGCTGGGCTAGTCCTGACACAGCCATGCAAAATCACATGACATTGAGGGACAGATTCCTAAAGGCACCTGGGGCCTTACTCCCACTGATTTAGCTCCAAAAACACAGTGTGAGTATCTGTGAATAACCGGCTTTAGCATCTCCCCTTTCTGTTTTTAATATGCCCATAGCAAAAGCATTTTGCTCTCCTTTCTCCTCCTAAGCAGCCCCAGATTCCTTTCACAGCACCACTTGATTCAATCCAAGCACTCCTATAGCACATCTCCTCAACCTTATCAAAAACTCTACTCTGGAAGAGCAACCCAACAGAAGAACAGTTTGCAGGATATTGGATGGGCAAGGCCAGCTTGACTTCTACGCTGTGGGCCACAGCTGCCTCAAAAAACGCTGACTAAAACAGTTTTTCTTGAAAAAGATCAATATAATTTTGTTCAAACCAAAATGTTTGGGGAAACATTTCGATTATGATAAAACTGTAATGGGGAAAAGAGTCCAAACATTCCACTGCAATCATATAATATAGTTAATGCCACAGTAAATATTTACATTGACCTTTTGTAGCCATGCATTTTGTATTTAATATGACTACTACATTTAAGACTAAAACTAATAGAACAATTTCTGGGGAAATAATCAACATTTCCCTGAATTTGCTTAACACAAGATGCTGAGGTTTTAATTTTTCACTTCAATTACAAGTGAATTTTAATTTTTAAACACTTAGACTTCCTGCCAGATAGGAACTTTGGCTCCTTACCACCAACAGTCCAAGGTCAGAGTAGCTCACTAGAATTGCTAGTTCACCTCCAGCCTCTTTTTCCTGCAGGAGCCACTGGGAGGTGGTGCACCAAACAGGCTGTCCCAGGGCAAAGCTGCTGCAGCACAGAGCTGACACGCTCAGCACAAGTGAAGAGGCAAAGACAGCACTACCGGCCAGAGCCTTCCCTCTCCCCAGGGGTGTGCCAAATGGCCTCTCATCATGGAGAGGCAACTGGAGATGTGTTTGACCACTATTTTTTCATCTCTTGCCCCAGCTTGTCAGTCTGTCCCTGAAGATATTAGTATTTCCTTCTAACTGGTGAACAGGCAGTGATCTCCATCTTGCATGTGTCACACACATTATGAAAAACAGCCTAATTTCACCCAAGTGCACCGGGAGATCCATCATTCAAAGTACCATGTTAGGTCCCAACCTCAGCAGCACAGGTCAGGAGCATGGTGACAGCCACCACCTCTGAATGTGTTACACCCACCATGTGTGATACCTGTTTCATCTGCTGTTCATTTGTTGTGATTTCTCTGCAGCTGAACTTCTTGCAAATTGAGCTCCCCAGATAGGGTGCTTGTTGCTGTGCACCACAGTTGTACTCATGTGTCATTAGAGAAGACTGCCTGAAGAAAAGGTTTCAAAATGTTTTGCATAGTTGCCATCTACTTTTGTTAAGTACAGCATTCACTTAAGCTTATCTCTTGCTATATAAAGTCTATACAGCTATATATACATTTGTCTCCATTGTCATCACTTAGCCTAGAAAAATACAAAGTCCCAGAAGTACCTGTTTCCTCCCTTAATGATGGGTATGGAAAGGTGCTTAATTAGAGGCATTTAAAGCACATTTAGAGTAGTCTTCGGAACCAGCCACTTTTTTTTTTTCTCTGAGCCCATCATCTTTTCTCCTCTTCCTTACCTTCTGGCAATTTTCTGAGATGCCAAGTGCACTGCCTGGTATAACCAGCCTCATTTCTCATCAGATATGTTCTAACTGATCCTGCTTTGCACATGGAGCTTGTACTAGATTTTCTCAAGAGGGCACTTCCAGCCTCACCTGCTTTCCTTCACAACAAAACCAAACCAATGTGGGAGAAAAATCTGAACAATAAAACATTGTTACTTCCAAAGGAAAAACTCTGCTCTTCCTGATTCATTCACAACCTGCTGCTGCAGCCTTTTCCAGAATACCTCCTAACACTCCATACAGTTGAAACCTAATGCATTATCTATCAGCTGTATGCAACTGGGAATCTTGCCAAAATAGTTAACAGGTGTCTTGCAATATTTGTCAAGCATCTTACAGCATCAACTGTGAGTCAGGTGAATCTGGGAGAATTTTAACTTGCATTTGTTTAAACCACACATTGGAAAGCTGTCCCACTTACTCGAGTGAGTTGTGTGTGCTTTAAAACAGAAGCCCAGTGCACCTGAAAAAAACCAACCAGAAATTGGGAAGCAGTTGAGGGTCTTTTACTCTAAACTCTCATATTTTTACTATTCTATTTGGTGTGCCCAATTTTACCAATAGCTGGGCTTGAGAATATTATTAATTGAGAATGTTTTTGAACATTATAATGTAAATAATAGTATAGTAAATAAATAATAACTAAAAGGTTTTATAAAAACATGATTATTAGCTTTGCCTTATAACTGTCATTTTTGTGATTTGCATGCAGTACACATTATAAAATCTTTCAACTAGATTAGGAAACCTAACACTTAAAGGAGGCTGAATAAGATGTAGGTGATTTCCTGGTATTTACAGGGTAATTTGAGCAGTTTCTTTTCTCTCTTCTCTTGCTTCACCAAAGGACTGTGACTATGCCAAGATCCCACAATTCTAGTACCCTAGAGGGGATTTCTGACCAAACTGTACATGTATAATCCAGATCTGCTTTGGCTATGGCGAAGGTTAACTTCTGGATTTTTCCAAATGCTGATGTGTTTGTTTGTCTTTACTGATATTTCATTCAGGGGAAGAATGAAAAGGAAATGAAAACGAATGAAAACACTTTTGGCTTACCTGTTTTACTCTGCAAATACCTCCATGCCACCTTAGACACTTCTGAAAATGACAAGTCTCTGACAGGCAGTATAGATGCCCTCCCTGGCATCCCCGCTGCTTGTGGGTTCAGTCAGTTTATCAAGAAAATTTGTCTGCAACATCCTACACTGACCCTGAAATCATATTGCACATAATTTACCTTTCCGTCTGCACTTCACACAAACCACAACAATCTACAAGGAAGCAGGCCTTAATACTTCCAATGCATCTTTGCCTGACAGCTCTGTTACTTGAATACAGTCTGTACTTCCTACCTGGTGCCCTCCAGTCCATTCTCCCTGCTGGCACAGAGCTGCCCACCCTGCTCTCCTCCCTGCCACCATCCATGGGCTGTCATGGGATGTGATGGCAGGAAATTGAGGCAGTGAGTTGCCACAGGCAGCAGAAGGAGCACCTCAGACATGGACACAGCTTCACCCAGCATCCACTTGCTGAACTGAGCTTCACTGTGCTTGGGCCTTTCTTGCTCCTGCTCACCCTGTGAAGCAATGCTTATGTTTTGTTTTCCCACAGGAAGATGCATGCCACTGTTTGTGTGGGATGGAGCAAAGGCTTTTGCATCTCTGTTCAGGCTGCTCACCTTGGCCTGACACTATTATGAACACCAGACTTCTGTTGTTGGTGGTCCTCTGACCTTGACCTTACATTATTCCTGTGCCATTGGCCTAAGCAGAGGAGCAGAAAATTTCTTAATCTGGCAAATGAAAAAGGGAAGACTTAAATGAGGTGTTACTGATTCTTCTGCCAGCTCTGGACTGAAGACAGCAGAGCATGCAATCAAGGGACTTCCTGCTGGGAGCTCAGTCTAGGGGGCCCAACATTCCACAAGAGAGAACAGGCAATTGCTGTATTCAGGTCAACCTGCTGTCTGTGCTCCCATGTGCTACCATTATGTTGAGGGTCCCAAGAAGCTGCTGATAATGAGGGCATGTACACTCATGCTCTTCTTTCAGCTGCACCATAGAAATACCCTGCAATGTCCTGTGCCTCAGTTTATCTGTAAATACATCTTATCTAATAATATTTCCCTATACCTTATTTACAGCTGAAAAGTGCTGAGATAGCCGAACATGGGGGGTGTAGGAGTACAGCAGTGATGTGTTCCACAGCTGACTCAGGAATTCCGTGTAAAGGTGTGAACCACTACTGATTGAAAGAAGTACCTTATATCAGACTTATTGCTTTAGACTAAAAAAAAAATAACAGGAAGAAAAATAGAAAGTTGTTAATGCTACTAGAAACACCATCTTCTAATGCATTTTCCACTTCCACAGAAAGTTTTACCTAGCATTGATGTCAGTGATACGAGAAACAGGTGTTCTTTCTAGGAGAGGTCCAGCAGCAAAGGCAATTTGTGTCTCTGACATCTAAAGTTACATGCTGTCTGCAGGAGAAGAGATGAGAGCTATTAGATGAACATTTATTTGCTGCATTTTAAAACTCTGGCACACTGTATCAGAAGACACCTTAGCCTACCTGGGATTCTGGTGTCAGGTATGCACCCTGCCAGTTAATGAGTTACTTAATAGCACAAAAAGCATCCCCTAGACTCCCCTCAAACCATAACTACTCCCATGCACCAAACCAAGAAGCGTTGATCACACACTTACAAGCATTTTCCACATCAAATGTCAGAAAGCAGAAAAAAGATGGTGCTAAGATCTGTTAAATTCTTGATATTTTTTGCTGAGGGGTGGGACAACTGGCATCCTGTCCACATGCTGGGTGACAGACCCTTCCAGGCTGACATTTTATTTGGTCACTAAAATGTGGAGAGACAGCTATACTGTGTAATCATCCCATAGCACTTCAGCACAAGATTTATACCAGGATTCTAATACTGAGCTAAATCAAGACACAGTTTCTCCTTTCCTGGACATAGGCACAGCCCTTGGCGGGTCACGCAGACTGCAGTAGGAGGAGAGTGTGGCAGAAGCTAAGCCTAGTTTCCTCTGGATCAAAGGGCACTATCCATTGGCACAATAACCCCAGCTAAAGTGTCTGGATGGACTTTGAAATATGGCAGAAAATGTGAAAGTTTGCAAATTAACTTTTATGTTCCACCCCATTCGACTGGTGTGAAGTGCATTAAATGCTACCATGGAGTGTGTCAGAGAGGGTACTGGATGGAGAACATTTAATGTGAACATCTGTACTTACAGGGTCACTGGCAACAGCAGTGGTTATCTAAGTGACTGACAAACCAAGCCTCCAGCTCAAAGGTTGCTATTTCATTTGCATCTGTGCTTACATCCTACTCCTGACATGTGTTTCTTTCCTCATACACAAATCCTCAGTAAGAAACCTATTTAAATGAGAGTATCTGATCAATAGTGGAATATAGTGCAGTCATAAACTATAAAAAGTATTAATGAGAATTTGAAACGATCTAGCATGTACTCAGAGAGCTATCATGCTGTCCTAAAAGGTTTTATTCCAGGAGAGGTCTGGTATAAATGAGTATTCCACATGTCGTGGGTTATGGATATGCAATGTATGCCTAAGGTAGTATAGCAAATAATGAATGAAGACTTAGCAGGAAACATAGGGCATTTACTGGAAGAAAGCTTTTCCAGACAACTGTGATTTCAACTGTGTTTTCAACATTAGAATTATAAAATACTTCAAAAGTCAACATTTCTTCATAGTGCATGCTTGCTATACTTAACAGATTCAGCACTGCATACAAAGCACACATCACAAATAATGCCTGTTCATGAGCAAGTAGCTTATCTGTAAACACAAATTCTCTGAACACATGCACTGTACCGGTGCTTGCAGGCACAGTTTGCAGCATTCAAAGTTCCTTAACTTCCTGAGAATCTGTGGGCTGTTTTAACAAGAAAATTAAATACCTTTTTCAGTAATAATCTCTCCTTCCCCAGAGCCTTCTGGAGAATTTTTTGTTGTTTTTTTTGATTAATTTTGCTGCCAAATGCACACAGAGATGTATAAGGTAGCTATTGTCTTCCACAAGAACAAGCTTCATTGACCCAAGAACCTCCAAGGTAGTGTCACTTATGTTAGTATGCAGCTTCTGGAGCTGTAGAGAAGGCCTCCAGGGCTTGGCATTTCAGCATGATGCCAGCAATGACATAATCTCTCAGTGAAATCCTGGAAGAATCTCATAAGTTCGGATTGGGCTGAGGAGATCTGGACAGGTGCTGGTGTGTGGTAAGGCTGAGCTTTCCAGAAGCAAGGCAGAATATTGTCCCCCCACAGGCTCACAGAGCACAGTGTAGCCTTGGAGCCTCAGTGCACACACTTGGGCAAGCTCATTCCTCTGCTACAGCTCCCAGGAGCCACTTCTTGCTGCTTCTGCCTTTTGCAGAGTGAAAGGGGTAACTGAGATGGAGGAATCCTGCAGAACCTCCCTGTGCAGAGGGATATGTACCAAGGAAAGAAGCAGGTTGACTTAAAAAATGTCACGATGCATTTAACTAAACTGACAGAACAGGAAGAAAGAACAGAAAAACAAACTCAAGGCAAACTGCATTTGATCTGGAAATTATTAATATTTAAGACAATAAAGGCAGACCCCCTGAATACTATTTGCATAGAATCTCTCCTCAGAGCCAAACCACACTTTAAAGCACTTCATCTCGAAAGAGCTCTGTCAAAATGAAACTGAACTACTACCATGACTAGAGGGTTTTGGTGCCAAAAGATGTCAGATTGAACACGAAACAGAAATTTCATTCTTTTGTGTCCTCCATAAATATTAACAACTTGACACCCCATAATGAAAGCAAAACGCACTTAAGCACGGGCAGAAAAACTAAACTAGCCAACCATTCTTCTTTTAGGATTACAATTGGAAATTAGCTGTAGAGGTCAGAGTTTTCCAGTACTACTGTAGGCTGGGATTAACTCCATGGACATTGAGTGCACAAGAGGAGAATTTGGCCTTGCATGGTGCAAGAGGATTGCAATTCCATGAAATAACCACCCCATCCTCCCAGCCCTTAGCTGGATGGAAGCAGCTGCCAAATCCTTGTCTACCAACTGGTCTCAGCCCACGCTCATGGTCAACAAGCAGAGAAGGGAAGTGCAGCACAGGGGGGCCATAGCACCTCGCTGGCCTGCTCAGGACCTCTCCTGAAGAGGCCCAACACTCACCATGGGCAAGAGGCAAGAAGTGACAGGAAAAGTACAGCAGCCAGGATTTGCTGTGACACATTGCTTTGAATCACTTTTCTCACATAGCTGATAAAAGTATCTGAGTGTCTTTAGGGGGGGAATAAAAAGTACCTCAATTTAAATGAGAAAATAATATTTTTGTATTGGTCTCCATGTCCATCAAAAAAAGGACACTTCCTCTAGGCAAGAACTTCCACTCTTCAAGATATGCAACACAATACTAACTGCAGTGGGAAAAAAAACCACATAATTCCTTCTCCCACCTCCCCCCAAAAAAAAGAAAAAAATGTTCCTAATCTCTAAATTGTATAGGTAATTTCATTTGACTTTGCTGATAGATCAGGAATGTATTTTGTAGAATCATTTACTGATTGCCCATTTCATTCCTTTTGAAGTGTTTCCAGAAAAAGGCAGGGAAAGGACAGGGACATTTCCTATATTGTCTTTCCTCCACTTGCACCATTAGGATATTTGCTCTTAAGTGTTTGAATATCCTCTCCAAATGAAAGAGGATGTTGACTCTCTCGCTCTCTGGCTCTTGCTGTGCACCACTGCCTTTACTGCTCCCTGGCAGCTGCTTTAGGGAGATGTACAGGAGTAGCTGCTCTAGGAGTGCACAGGGGAGCGATGACCTCTGGCAGAAGTAACTCACACCAATGCTTCTAAAAGGGGCAGCAAGACACCTCCTACACCATTACTCATTTAAAACTCTTGCCACAAAACTGCTCTGAGTTCCCCCAGATGCCTGTGCAACCCATCCTCCAGTGTTTGACCTGTGCCAGAAAGGGTTTCACCAGGTCAACCTACATTCATTTAAGAGTATTTTGACGAGGTTGTGCAGGTATTTTACTGCATGGTCAGCAACTGTACAGGTGAGGAGCTCCTACTCTAATCCCAGCCACTGAATTCCTGTCCTATCCAGCAGATGCTACTGCCCTTCCCAGGGCTCAGCTTTATTTGATCCAGCTTTTATGCAAAAGCACATAAAAACAATATAAACACTTTTATATAAGAGACAAATGTGTGTGTTTAAATTAGCTCGTTCCACAAACATAGGCTATTGAACAGCCCCATCTGCACATGGGGAAGGCAGCGACGGCCAGGTGCACGCGTAGGAGAAAGGAAGGATGAAACAAGGAGGAAAAAAACAGGAACAAGAGCTGAGTGCAACATGAGGATATACAGAGAAGGAAAGAAGACAAACCCCCTTGTGTCTTAGCCACAGATGGGGCTGACCTGTGTCACTACTGCTAAAGCCAGTGCAGAACGGAAAGGCAATTCCAGGGCTATGGGTGGGGATCCTGCAATCCCACCACCATCAAGCTTCACTCCTCAAGGGCCTTCTGCAAGATGCTGGGCCTTGGCAAGCCTGGCATGCACCTGAGTGTGTCTGGCAGCCCTGTGGGCTTCCTATGCTGTGACAGCCATAGCATTTCACTGGGAATGAACAGGGATCTGAAAGAGTGGAAAAAGAAGAAAAAGATCCAAAAAACAATCCAAAAATCCTAGTGCATCTCCCTACTATCTGCTGACATGTAAGTGACCTGTCCAGAGAAAGATTTATAGTAGCCCTAAGAGTGGTCAGACCCCAAACTTCTCTGGGAACACCAGCTGGGATAGAGTCCCCAGAATTACTTCATGAGTTTGACTCAGATATGTCATTGCAGTTTGAAAGAGGTTTTCTGAAACAGGCTAAAGCTGAAGTAGAAAGTTAGAACTTCCAAGGTGACATTACAGCCTCCAGTGTTTGACCTGAGCCAGAAAGCGTTTCACCAGGTCAACCTACATTTATTCCAGCTCTGACCAGGAAGCCAAGATGACAGGGCAGCAGGGCTACACCAGAGCAGAAAACTCCTCTTGAAAAGGAAAGATGCACTGAGACAGAATCCATAAATACTCGATGCCTGGAGTCTACTCTGGATAAAAACCACAGGGAATGCCCTCAGGACTGAGTGCAATGCTCTATACTTTAATGATACATATCCTTGCATTGTTAAATCTGCTCTTTGATTAGGTGCAGACACTAAGGTGTGGACTAGCTGAGCACTCCCTTGGAAAACCCATGGCATTACATACCCAAATATTTGAAATTTAATGGATATTGGTCCCTTAGGTCCCACAGGACTCGTCTCAAGATCTTATTCTCAATTCTTATGCCTCTCCACCTTTATGTGTGTACTTAAAATAAGTGAATACCACTGGATCATATTATGAATATCACTGTAATTGACATATTAAGTATTCTTGTCCTGAACAGGCCTTAGACAATCCTAGCTTTTTACTAGAGAAAATTCTAGTAAATTGTTTTCTTTTAAAAACCTTTAAAATATACAGTTAAATTACTCTGTTAAACCTTTTGATATGCCATATTTAAAAAAAAAAATCACAATGTTGCTAATTTAATTTAAACCAGCCATGAAAACAAAGGATTTAACTACAGTGCAGTTAATAATTCCAATTTTAAAAAAAATCCAACCAACAACACAAAAACCAACTAGCTGTTTACATGTTTTACACAAAGACTTTTCCTGGCCCCTTTTAGCTGTACATACAATACATTGTTAAGTTAACACTTAATAACACCAGCTTAATATATAACAGAGGGAAAGTGCACTGCAGCCTCATTTGCTCTATTTAGCAAGTCCTATTAAATTCTGGTTTTCTCCCTCAGAAGATTGTAAATATACCAATGTTCAGCTTTGAGAATGAAAGTCTAAAGTGCAACATAATATGGGCAAATCGCTTGACAAGTAATTTGTGACCCTCAATTTGAAACCACATTAAAAGTACCTATTCTGCTAAATGGGAGATCCAAGGCCAACTGGAGCATGAAGCAGAAGAGGGCATAAGTTGCTATTTCCCTTCTCTCCTGAAGCCTGAGAGCCCAACTGAGAGCCAGGCTGACTGTGACACTACATGCAAGCCTTGGCTTCCAGAGGACTATCACTGTGCAGGCTGGCACAAGCCCAATCCCCAAAGAAACAAGTGTAGGAGGAGAAAACACATTCTGGCTAGGACTTCAGCAGAGATATGGTTTTCTTGTCAATAGCTGGTGGAACACCTTCAAATATATGAAAGAACTATAAACAAAGCTACAAATATGCCTGGGTTTGAGCAGCAATGAAAAAGCAGAGCTCCTGCTAGTGCATTCCTGACAGCACTGACACTCAATGTGGGTTTTGGGTGTTTTTGAGGGTCATGGTGTGTATTAGCGCTTTTGCTGGAGTCCAAATTCTTTCAAAGGATATTTTATTGCAAAGCACTTAGTGCCTCAAAGCCTTACCTGAATTCCCAGACAACACCAGCACTCTCAGACATGAAGTTCCAGGTCCAGCTCTAACATGTATACATTTTTACCAGTTGTTCAAGGTATAATGTAATTAATTATAACAATTCAGCAGCAACTGAGCATGCATTTTACCAAATATAATAAACACAAATGAAGAGATAATTTATAGACACATCTTTTCTTTCTAAACCCCAAACTTTTTTGTGATATGTTCTAAATTAGGTAAATTGATACAGCTGCAACACTATCAGGGCTCTCCTGCCTCATACTGAGGTTTGGCTGGTAGAACCTGAAACTTGCCTTTGTTAGGAAAAGCAGAGAAAGCCTCTATCCTTTACCTCCAGGTGGCTATATTGTAAATGCAAAGCAGAATCTACAGCTACCTCAAACACAGAAATACAGAACATTTCTAGCTTTGATTCTCCATCACTAAGCTGCACTTGGCAAAGATGGTGAATGTCTGAATCACACAACTCAGTTCAGGGCAGATGCCCAAGACCACTAGGGACCTATAGTCCAGCAGGGTGCTCTACCCAGGCTAATTATTTGGTCTGCAAAAGACTAAGGCAGCTCAGCTGCTGTCCCACTGCCATCTTGTTCCAGCGAGCTGCTCTGTGCATCTGTTCAAACCCCAGCCAGCCTGCAGGTCAGGTGTGCTGTTATTACAGCACCACGAAGCAAAACACAGAGGCAACAACTGCAAGTTCTCCCTTCAGAAGGCTATACTGGGTTTGGCTGGAATATGGTTAATTTTCTCCATCATAGCTTTATCACGCTATGTTTTTGATTGGTATTGAAAATGGTGTTTTCATTGCACCCTGACATCCCTGGTTACTCACTCCTACTAAATACAGGCCTGCTGCAGAAGAGCTGCTCCAGCTAGAGCATCTCAAAGGATTTGTTTGTGCGAGAGATTCCCCAGTGTCACCTTGTGAGGCTTAACCCCCTTTGTAGGTGGTACCAATAAAAGTCACCTCCACTCCCCCATACATGCAGCATTTACACTGTGATCCAGCTCCCTAGACACTGTTTCACACACCATGTAGGGATGCTGTAGATTTCATAAGATGCTGATTATACAGAGCTACAGAAAACATCCAGCTATAATATTGATACAAGGTGGATTACAGAGATGTGAATTTGCAGACATTCCATAATCAATTGGCATCCAACATTACGACTGACTGGCCTTTGGAATCTCTATCAAATGCATAATTGGGAGTTTTAATTAAAAGACTACCCACAACTTTGTAAAGAGCTAAAGATCAAGAGCCTACAAAAACTGAAGAGAGATGAGGTTTGTTATGTCTTTTTTACCCTCAGACACACTACAAGTGGCGGTCACGTACTAATTACAGGTCTCTTACAACAGCACACTGGGCAGTTTTCCAGACTGGTATCTCCACTGCAAACAGAGCCAAACTGCAGCTTATCAGACTCTGTTCACTTTGTCCCAGCTGGAGATGTTTCAACACCTCAGCTTCAGTTCTGGGGAATTATAATATTTTATACTTCAGGCATTGAAGTTCTATAATGGATAAATTGATGAATTTATTGTTCCTCCTGGACACTCACCAGAGCAAAACTTATCTTGAAGAGACTAAATGAGCAACAGAACCCACATCAGTACCACCAATACACTAGAGGTGACCATGCTGTTTAGAGTGCCTGCATTTAGGGCTAGGAGGACTGAAACCCAGGTGGGCCATCTACCAGCTGCAGGGACATTCAGACAATTTGCAGCTGCCAAGTTTTGGCATGGAAAAGATTTGTGGAGAAACATTCAAAAGGCAGAAGAAGCTGGAACAGTTGCAGAGGCTGGTGACTGGATCATTCCCTGATGTAGGTGGAAAATGTAAGAGTTGCTTCTTTAGGCCTGAGCTCTGTCCCCTTCCTGCTTGGTAGTCCCATGAAAGAGCTCACTGCCAACTGCAGCATTAGCTGCTTGAAATACATACCTTGCATGGTTGTTATTTCTCACAACTGATTTGTCCTTCTGCCACTATTTACAGTTCCATTGCATAGGCACTCTAGAAAAGGAAGCTAGACATTTACCCTGTAAGACTTCCGTGGATTTTTTTCCCTTTCTCTCTCCTAATTCTCCTCCCCATGTTTTCTCAAGGCTGGAAACGGTGTTATGCCTAGGCTCTGTCCCTGAGGTGCTGTTCAGTCAGCTTTACTGTACAACACCTGCCAATTAATTACCAGTCAGTCACACTATAGGATGGATGACAAGGAGGTATTTCTCATGGTTGGGCTGGAGGAAGCATGGGGTATAGTACAGCACTCACCAGTAAGCAGCACATAAAATACCTGAGAGCAGCATAAGGACATTGGATAAAGCCCACTGAGTCTGGTTTGGTAAAGAACAGAACATGTTTCGTGCCATGACATCTTCAGGTTGGTGGACAGCTCCAATAGCCCTGGATTGTGTTTGCCTTTCCTCAATTCTGTGGCAGCAGCACCAAAGAAAAGGTCCTTCTGTGAGAGCAGAAATCTTGCTGCATTTTGCAAGTTAGCCTGATGTCACACAAGGGAATGCACAGGAGTGTTTTCTAATGGCTGTTGAGTGTCCAGAACTTACACAAAGTGTGGTTTTCTCTCTACACCCTAAATCATGTCTACCTTTTGCTAACAGTGATGTTTAGAGAGGTGTTGGCAGCTGATTGTATCATTTTGTGTAAGCTTCAGGTGCTGTTTGCAACGAACTCCAAAGGTGTCTCGACAAACATTTTTGTTCAGTTTCCTTTCCAGATAGCAGTAATCCTAAATTCTCTGAATTTGGTGCTGCATAATGTGTAAAAGAGACTGGGTCCTAATGCACAAAACAATGACTATACGTTCATTTACTAGTGGAAATTACATATTAAGAGCTGATAATACACAAATATAGTTAAATTGCTACTCTGAAGCTTACCTCTGTTCTCTTAGTTCACTTTGGTCCACTAAACCCTATGCATTTGTGAGCTGCTCAGTACAGATCCACAGAAGATTCTCTCAGAAAAGCAAACTGTCAAATTTCAATCAGGATCCACAGCTCTCCAGAGGAGAGAAGTTACTGCTCGACATTAATAAAGAAGAGAGTTAAGTCTGTGTAATCAGGGCTCATATCAGATATTACTATGTATGCTAAACCTACTGTCTATAATATAGATGTATCAAGAGCCCGTAGTTCTGGCCACTGCATGTTTGGAGATATATAGGTTTAGATTTTAAGCATTTATAGAACAAAATTAATCCCACTTAGGAGCTAAAAAATTATTATAGGCAAGAGTCTTTCATATCAGAAATCCTTCACATATTTGCTATCACATGAATCCTCCAGAACATATTCTAGCAGAAATACTTGGCACTGTTAGAAAGCTCCAATGTACTTGCTTAGTTTTAAAAATGAGTTAAGATTGCGAGGCTAGAGATGCAGTCATATACCCGAATATAACCTGAGATGCAGACAAACCAGTAGTGGGAGGACCATTTATACTTAGTGACTAGGTTGTCAGCGTGAAAACCACAAGTGGGTTGTAAGTGTAGGGTTGGTTTTGTTTAGCTTTTTTATATTTGCTGATTCAGCTCTGACAATCAAGGGATGTTGTTGCTCAGTTTGACTAAGCAGACAGTTTTGTTTGCCTTATCTCAATCCATTTGGCTGATAACTAGGCCTGACAAGAAGCAGCAGCGTTTTCTTTGAAGATTATCTTCTCCAAATGCAATCTTGCTTGTCTTCACCACCCTTAATACCAGACACATGCAAGAAAGACTCCAACTATGTCCTCTTCATGCCACACAAAGCCAGAACTAAAGACACTTGATCCACAAGAAGGACTTGTATGCTAGTGTCAGTTATAAAATGCACTGCCAAACAGATCAATAATTTGGAGTTTTTTCTGTTTCAGAAGTGTTTCTTAAGTGTTCATTAAATGCCAAAACACCTCACACCATGTTTTTCTTCAAGCCTGACTGTATGACACGTTTACCTTGTCCACAGTTATTGGTCACTACTAATCAGGAACAGCTCCCCTTCCTTTTCCCTTTCTTTCAGGAAACCTTGCTCTTAAGTGGTTTTGGTGCCATTTTCAGAGAGGCAGTTCAAAAAACTAAGGACTAGAATTTTTTTTTCTTTAAAGGTCTAATGCTATTTTGAAAGTTTATAAGCAGTCAGAAGTGACATCACTTTTCTAACATATGTTCTTAAGCATAAGTGGTGGGAATTTCAAAGCACATTCAGCGTTGGCCTTTTTTCTTTTCCAACAGAATCAATAGTCAAACTTCTATTGACCCTAATGGCAACTAAATTCAGCAAATACTGTAAAAGTCTCACTCAAAGTAAAAAAATTAAGGGGTTTGATAAAACCTGCAGTCCTGAGTTTCAGGATTAAAGGCAGCATAGGACTCTTCATGTTGTTCCTCCTCCCCATTCATGGCCAGCACCATCTGGGCTCCTCAGATGACGTGTGTCTCTGTACAGCAAACAGACGTGGTCAGGGGCTACAGAAGTCGGGTTGCCTGCCTGAGCCCTCCTGCCTTCATAAGGCTCTCTCACCTTCCTACACAGTATGAAAAAATAATAAGGCACTGTTTTGATAGAGACAAAATGGTTGTTCAAATACTTCTGCTAATTTCACAAAGATGTATGATAATGTTTCACATATGGCTCTGTGCCTTTTAATAACAAAAATTGAACACACATTTCAAGACACAAATTTTGTTGATACGCTGCTGATAGTCCAGAGTAACTGTTTGCCTTGTGGTTTTAATTATTCTAAAGACAGCCCAGGGATCATTTACCCAGAGTTAATGGGTTTACGGGCTCTTTAAAAGCATGATAAGCCCACAGATGTGGCAGGGAATGGCACAGGGGTCAGAGTCACCGTGGGGGCCTACACTCTGGAGGATGAGGAGGTCACAGGGAAGGGTTTATCCAGCAGCCTCCGGCCTCCTAATTATCATATGGCCGTTAGGATAGCTGTGTTCTGTGTAAACATCCCTGTTTTCTCTTGAGGGGACTGTGATCTCCAGATCACAGTCCACAGCCTCGAAAGCCGCTTCCCGGCTCTGCAGCAGCACACCCAAGAATAGGGTCGGATCGTGGGTCCTGAGGGGGCCCGGCTCCCTCACCCCTGGCATTTACCCGGCAACCATACCACCTGTGCTGGCCGGTGCCCCACACCACCACAGAGCCTCAGGAGTCCGTGGCTGTTCTGTTCTCCTCATGCAAGTGCCTGCCTTGCCGGTACCTCATGCCAGTCCTGGGCCTGTTTGAGTCGGGGTAGATGCTGGGCAGCTGGAACAGGACCGGCTGCAGCTACTTATACAGGCTAAAATGACAACGCTTCGGCTGCGTAAAGAGCTTCTGGTTGCCCTGCACGAGGAGCTAGGCAGTGTTGTCACTATTTTGGTCATACCTCACAGGGAGTATAACTGGGCCTCTCCAGAGCCAGGAGGACAACCTCTCCCATGGTTGCAACTTCCTAGCTGCAAGTGCTTTTACCTGGATAGCAAGTTTGGAGGGTTTGAAACTGCCTCAGCTCTCACTTAGCACTGATCTAGCACAAAGTCACAGCTGCGATTCCTGTTTCACACCAGAAGAAGGGAGGTAGGAATCTGGCTCTTCTATAAAGATTGTGTTACACCATATTAAGCGCGGCTTCTTTTAGAACACTACTTGTTAATTGTTCTAGATAATGACATGTGTTTTAGGGATTAAACATAATGAACATTTTGTATAAATCCTGGAAACATTTTGCAGGTGGAAGATGATTTTATCTAGAATATGAAAAGTACAGGTACAGAATGGATGAAGCCCTAGCAGGTAGATGCCAACCATATTTTAGGACTCAAAGTTAAAACCAGATTTAAAGCACTTGAAAATGCAACAGGTAAATTCCCCCTGGACTGGGAGTAAGCAGGAGGTCAGCAACAGTCATCCTCTGCCCAGAGCAGAAGAGGAATCAGACTTGCCAGCTGCAAAGAAATCTGTGCAGTTCATGTGGACCTTAAGAAAGGGATCAGGCCTGTCACATTGTAAGTTTCTTCTACTTTGCGAGAGACCCTATCAATTTTGCAGAGGTTTTCAGCCCATTATCACATTACAGGTAGACAGTTGTCATAAAGCATTAGATCTAAGCAAGGCTGACAGCATAACTGCAGGCTAGCTCCAGGCTTGGCAGTCTGTGCAGCACCTGCAGGCGCAGGACCAGAGTGTGCTCCATCAAGAGACAGGATGGTGTAATCTGCTGTGAATCACTTTGAATTGCTGCCCTTAATTGACAGTGCACTCAAGACCTGGCCCACTATGTAGACAAAACTCTAAGTACTAGTACACACACAGTCTTGCCAGAAACCTGCTGCCCTCAGATGAGCAATGGCTACAGACCCACCTTTTTCACTAGAGCAAGAGCTCTGTATTTTGCTCTGCTCCTTCATTAATGCAGGCTCATCAGCACCACAAGAATAAGCAAGAAAAATGTTTCTCCTAAAAATTCTTGGGGGTTATGGAGGAAGAGAAGGGTAGGGATTGAGCAGACAATGCGCTACTGTACTGGGGGAAAGGAGACACGCACACACACTTCAGACAGGATCAGAAAGCCCAGACCCTGGAGATGAGCACAACCAGTATCAAAGTGCTATAGGACAAGACACTTGGGGTGAGATGTCAACCCCCTCTCTCTCTAGTGATATCAACATCCCAATTCAGGCTTCTCAGCATCTTTTCTTACAGAGTACACAGGGAAAAACACATCCAGATGATACAGACAGCAGAGGACAGAAGGCATAGTTGTCATCTCTGCACTCCACCATGAGCCTAATCCTGCTCCCTCCAAATCAGCAAGCATTTGCTAGAGATTTAAATAGGTGCTGAAACTTCCTTGGCCAGGTGAAGAGGATTCCTCTTATTACTGCTGTCTCAAGTCACCGCCTGAGCAAACTCTCACCTCCTTATGTCCCAGCCTAGGTTGTAAGCTGGACACTTCCTTTGGCTTCAGAGTTTGTTGTTGCAAACTTTTTGTTCTGGCAAAATTTGCCAGAATTTTAATGGTCTTTTAGACAAAAATTCTTATTTATGCCCTCCTAGAAGCATCAAAAAATTGAAACTGAATGTGCTTAAACACCTGCCTCCCTGCTGCCAATAGAGGATGTAGAAAGGCCAGAAAACAAGGGGGATTCAGGCCTTAGAGGAGCCTTAAGAGTCTCAGTTTTAAAATTGACGTTCCAAAAACATTTGCTGAAAATATTAGGAGGAAACACAGAGCATGCTGGGTGGGACATTCTGCTTGTTGAGCCAAGTCCCCTCTCTGCCACAGATGCAATTTCTGGCTTCCTGGGGAGAAGCCAGCTGAAAGAAAAGCCATAAAGAGATTGCATGGCTGAAGGAGCAGTTTCCATGACCAGACAAACCCTTCTTCTTGTTGTCTCAAAATCTGCAGGGCCCAGACTACAGTACCTGACCAGACTGGCAGCAGCTTGCTCAGAGCCACATGATCTACCCGGGCTGCCTGCTGCATCCTGCACAGGCTCTGCCTCCCTCAGCACCCAGTCCCATCTCCTTGGCATTTGTTTAACCCCACATGTTCATTTCAAGGGCCAATTTGTATCAAGGGACCACCAGCAACAAACGTCAGATCTGGTTTAAGACTTGGTTTGAAGGCATTTAGATAGAAGAATAATCGCACAGGGATGTGGTTTACTCTGGAGAAACAGAGGCTGTGTTTAAATGTCTGAAATTCCTGGTGACTCTAATAATTGTAACCTCCGCCTCAATAAAATGCACAAATGATGTTATTGAAACATTTCCAATCAAAAGGTATTATTTTTGGTTTAAAACATATGCAGTAGTCAGTATTTAAAAGCAAGACGTCTGGGCGGGCTTACCTCTTTCAGGGGAAGAGAAAACTACTGGAACGCTGGTCTAGTCTCTCTTTCTCTGTTTTTATAGCCTTCTTATTACAACATTATAATCTCCATGCAGTTCCTCTGCTGCTTTTTCTTACCAACCAGAAAGTAGCTCTACAATCATTCACTGGGAGATTTTTTACATTAAGGTGTGTTTCAGAGCTTGACCTGGGAAGACATCACATCCCTGGAGAAGCACTGTCCCTGCATCCTCAGTACCACACAACCCAGTGGGCTCCAGCAGTGCTCCAAGCCAGTGTTGGTGCCTGTCTAGCAAGCACCAAACAAATTCAGGAACCTGACAGCCCCTTGCCAATTTTGACTTGGCAGATCACAGGGCTACGTAACAGTGGCTTGTAGGATGAGGATTTTCTTTTCAGTGGCATCTTGAGACTTTATGACACCTACAAGGAAGTCTTAGAAGGTATAAGATGGTAAAGTGCCCACCTGCAGCTTTAAGTGCTTAAATATCAAACACATATATTTCTTCTGAAAAGAGACCTCAGGATCCCCAGCACTCTTGGAATTTTGCCTTGAGCTCTCTGCTGACCTGCATTGCTCACATGAACAAAGTCAGATGCATCTCACAGAAGCTGGCAGAAACTGGGCCAGTGTTTCATGATGCACATGCCTATAGGATTAGTTATAATTAGTGTCTTCAAGTAAGACAATAACCATATAATGCTATTGCACTCCATGGATGCAGTATCAGTACATATGGAAGACATTTATTACTATAAATATTCGGGCACTTGATGGTTAGCCAAAAATATAAAATCAGGTTAATCATTCTAGCCTACAATCCCTGGCAAGAGATTTGAACTCAGGTTTCTCTGGCTCAGCCTAAAGTTTCACATATATGATCACTTCTGCCAGCTGGCAGTACTAAAGTCTTAGGCTTAAGTTGTTCTCCAGGAGCCAAATCTATCTGCACAGTAACGTTACAGAGCTTAGCTTTTTGCATGCCATATACTACCTAAAGATATCTTGCTGTTGCATAGAACTATGAAAGATTATGTAGGCCAGATAGAAGAATTACTTTTCTCTTCAGAGTGAATTATTAACATCTCTCAGAGAAATAAACAACTTAGGTTATTGTCTTATTTCCAAAGGTTGCCCTGGGGCTAATGAAATAATTAATTTACCACATAATACAAAGGTAGCTATTCTGTCCCCACATTCATACACGTAACATCATTTCCCAAAACAGAAAAAGAATAGATAAAACTGAAGACAAAATTTCTGAAGAATGCACAGCTACTCATTGGCGAAAAGGCATAGGAGAATAAACTAACAAACTTCCTTTTTAAAAAGCCACTCAGCAGCAGGAGCATCAGTGGTTATTTGACTTCCAGTAACAGAGCACACCATCCTTGGACTCATCAAGTCTCCCACAAATGCAATAAAATTCAATGGCCATTTTACAATTTATTAGGTGTCATAAAAGCTACAAGACCCATGTATTCCTCTCTGGTCCTGCTCTTCAAGGGAAACTGCTGGGGTTTCAGTGCACTCAGCTCATGATTTGTGAAGTTACAGCAAATGCAGTTCCACCCTCAGCTCCTGGACCTGCCTCAGCCCACCTGCAGTATCACCCACGTGTATAAAATTAAGTCCCTTCTCAGATACCAAATACTCAGAGGCCTGACCATAGCTTGTGAGCCCAGTTCCAGCAGCACAGACCACACAGGTCTGGGGCCAGGACAGCTTCTTTCACAGGACATAAGAGTCGGAGCCAAAAAAAAAATAAAGGCACTGAAGGATCAGTGCCAGCCCAGCATGGAGGCACCCCTGCAGGGAGCTTCTTGAAGTGGGAGGCAGGCACAGAACCAGCAAGACCCACACACAGCTAAAGCCTCCAGCAGGAGCCAAGCTGGCTCTTTACAGAGGCTCTGTGACACATCTGTGCCCCATCCTTCAGTGCATCCCAGAGTGGATGTGCTACCTAGGTTACTGCATCAGCCATCAGCTTATGGACAGTTGACAGGAACCAGGAAAGATGGTGGAATCTTATTTCAGATGACCATAAAAAGAGAACAGCCACTGATAGCTGGACACAGTGATTCTGGCGTCTCTGTGGGATGGGAATTCCCCCCAGTCACAGATTGCTGCTCAAGTGTTTGCCTTCAAAACTTTTTTTTTTAATGAGTGATGTCAACCTGACTTTCCTGAAGAGCAAAACTTTCCTGTATCATCAGAATAACAAGGAGCCAAGCAGATAAACACCCTCCCTTTGACGGGCACGCAAAAAGGCTGAAGCAAGCGAACACATACAAGATTTTTGCACTACATAACATAGGACTTTATGTTCTCTCCCTTCACTGGGAAACCTCAGGTAACTCAAATAACCTGTCCAAGGAGGTTTGAGTTTCCCTTTTGTAGCCTTCATCTATTTTACAGTATAGAGACTCACCCCCACCATCTCACATCCGTGCTCAGAAGGCATCCAGGCTCCTCCTCTTTATCCTGTTTGCTTCCAGGACGAACCTGCCAGCATTCTCACCTTCTGTAGCCCTTCCTGCTCCTCCATCAGAATGCTGTAGGTAGCCCAGTCTCTCCTGCTTGCAGTGTGCTTGCCAGCTCATACCCACAGGCTGCAGAGATCCCAGGAGACCACCTCTCTCTCTTATCTGCCACTCTCCTCTGAGCCCTTCACCACCTGCTAAGTAAAAGAGAGATGCCTCAAGCCTTGGCAGCAAGGCAGTGGGCTGAATTAGCCAAACCTCCTCACAAACACTCCTTGAGGCGTTTAAGTGAGTGGCCCCATCCCACACACCCACCTGAGTCAGGTCCTAGAGCTGAGTGAACCCTTCCCTGGGCTGAGCTGATGCTTGAAAACACCTCCACCTCACAATTCGAGCAATGTACCTCATCCTGCACACCGCTGTTCTTTGGGCCAGGGGACAAAATAACCAGGGCACTACACTGCAAGTTCCGTAGCTCAGTTGGGAAGGCTGGATCAGCAGCTGAATATTGCAGTGGTTGATGTGTTCCTTTGCATGGCCATACATGCAGTTTATGCTGCATTTTGCCACATATGTGAATTTGCAAGACAATACATTCTTTTTATCCATAGAGCCTTAACTAACATGGATCATGCATCATAAAAAAAGAAAGGTTTGCAGAGGGTAAATGCCTGTTAATCATAAGCTAAAGTGGAAAGGAAAAATTTTAAGTGATATATAAAGGGAGGAAGTGACTCAGTGGGTGGGAGGGAGGGGACAAGCATTCCAGACAGATGGGACATGAATAACTTTTCCATCTCTCTCTCTCTCTTCTCTTCGCAGGAGCTGCTGTGTTGAAATAGTCAGTCATTTACTATTTGATGAGGTTTTAAAATCTGAACTGAATTCTCTGGATGTAACCAACTGTTATTACAGGGTCTGCATCATAGCAATGCAAGTGTTGGAGCCCTTTGGCAAGCCATAGTGGCGAGGGCAGGACGGAGCACTCTGGAGGAAAAGCCACTAAATGGCATCAGCTGTGTAGCTGTGCACAGCCCTGGGAGTGCAGCAGGAATCAGAGCAGTAGTGATTAGTGAGTCTGCAGACCCACTGTGACCAAGCACCAGGGCATCCATCTGCACAGCCAGCAAAGGCACTGATAACGCTGGCACTGCTCATCCCGTGGGACAGCCAGGCCCTGGGCGCGCTGGGTGAATGTCACCTTGGAGGAAGCTCCTGTGCTCCTCCCAAAACCCTCTGGCTTTTGCTGTCCTCCTGCAGGGCAGTCCCTGGGGCAGTCTCCCACTTACCAGCATCCACCTTTTTGGAGGGCTGGTGTACAGTAAAAATATCCTTTTGGTGCCAGTTCAAGAACAAGATTCAGACCATGGGGAACCTCTCCTGCTCAGTCCACCTTATGCTACACAAACAGGCTCTGAGAAAGCCTGAATGAAGCATTTCCTTTCATGGATGCCAAAGGCTAATTGACCAGCACGAGACCTGCTGAACTTGGTGGAACCAGGGTGGATATAATCACTCAAGAGAGCCAATAACCAATTAACTGAATGGCTCCAGCAGTTTTGAGGTCTGCCTTTTTATTCAAGAGCAAATCAAAGATCAATTTCCTAATAAGCTTTGTAATATCTGATATTCCTTCTCATTATTATTATTAGCTTTGCAGCAGTGTTTTGTGTGTATAATGAAAGAATGAGATGAGTTGGAGTGGCCTCAGTGGTAGGAAAGGAGTGGGCGAAGTCTCAAGCCAAAAAAACATATGCACATCCATGCACATATATATAAACCAGGAATGCTGTATAAGCCCTTCATAGCACAGGTCAGGTCATGAGGGGATTCTGACCACAAAATAAGAATCTACCCCTGCCGGTAACTTTTGCCAGTTCATCAGGTTTTGCACTAGGAAAAGCAAAAACTTGATTACATTCATCAAGTGTTACAGTGTCATGGTTTAGCCTGGCCCTCCCAGCACTGCTGCATTGTCCCCTGGGCTTGGTGAGTTGCTGCCAGCAGGCAGAAAGCAGTGGGAGCCAGTTGGGAATTGCATGGCAGCCCAGAGTCCAGCTGCTCCTGGCCCTGTGGCAGTGACAGAGCACAGCAGGCAGGGCACAAGGACATGCTCCCTTCTGCCACAGGCCTCTGACAGGGACTGGGGCAGCTAATACCTTCCCCTGCCTCCATCGCATCCACCAGAGCCCTGAGAGATGTGCTCCTCAAATCCCATCATTGCATTGCCCTGCAGTTCCCCTATGTGTTTTGCTTTTGAAATTGCAGGTTCCCGTTCTCTGTACAGCTACACCACCAACTCAAATCATGTTCCCTTTGTCAAAAAGTCTCCAGCACTCCTTGCAGTCTTATTTCTTGCAGTAAGGCAAGGAACAGTAGCCCAATGTACTAATTCCTCCCTGCCTCCCACTCCCTCCTTTTCTCCTCTGGTAAAATCAGGGACTTGGAGATAGTAATCTCACCTATGAAGAGATCAAACAGCATCATCTACATTTTTCAGCATATCCAACATATTCCATTGTGTGTTATCAGGCAGCCTTCTGGTGAGAATGCAGGTTTCCTTTTTGGATACATGGCTTTGCATGGCCTTGGGAAAGTCCCCTCCGCAACAGCAGAGCAAGATTGCTTTCATTTCTCTCATGTGCATTTTAGCTGAGAGTTTTACTAGGCTGCACAGGAAGAAAAACATTGCAAAATAAGTTTCTGAAGGAGAGACTGAGAACTCAGGAAGAAGGAGATGATGCTGAAGCCCTTTTTTAGAGGAGCTGTAGCTGGATAATTGTCCAATATAGACTGGCTTGTTGACTTTCTCACAGCAAAAGGCACAAGGCTGTTTAATTGATTTTAGCCTGTAACTAAACATATACTTCTTTCAATATAATGAACAACAATGCTACAATACTGCTCTCCTAATGTAAATTGATCCATTACAAATGAGTGTTTAGATCAATGTGTGATGTCCTGATTGGAAATAAAACTGTTTGCTCAAGATCACTATAAAGACAATGGGCACTGATAGATGATATTTATGTGACAAGGAATGACTCTTAAAAAGGAGATTGCCAAGACCACGTCCATCAATTATGAAACCAGCATTCACCCGGCTGCCATGCAAGTATTTTGAAAGATGAGAAGAAAGAGGAAAAGATCCCAATTACTTCTTTCAGCCCCACAGTCCTGCTCACTCTTCAGCATGGAAACTCCTTAGCTCCAGGCTCATTAGTGTGGGAGCCACAGCCGCCTGGGCAGGGCACCCAGCAGCTGTGGTCATGTAGGGTTGAGGGATGCTGTTCATCTGCTTGCATTACACTGGGGCTCATTTCCTCCCGGAGCAGCTGCTTCCACTGGGGAATTGTGCCATGCTCTGTGTCCTCCTGTATGCTCATAGCCCGTGTTTTCTCATCTCCCTGCATTCAGAGAGAAGCTAATGGCTCCAGCTACCTTCCCCGTCCGTTGTGATCAATCCATGTGCCTCTCGCTGTGGTCTTTCATGACCTCTCTTGCATGGGGCACTTGTGGTTTTTCCCTTGTGTACTGAGGGGGTTGCGGGAATACGGGCTTGCCTGGACTATGTCCCAGCCATTCATTACCGGGGCAGCTGCAAGCACTTCTCTTTCTCCTGGGGCTGAGCATCTCCTCCGAAGGGCTCTCTCAGCGCTCCTCAGGGCTCTCGGTGGGATGGGGCAGCCTCCTGCCCGCCGGCAACCCCACAACAGCTCGGTGGGGGCTGGCCCAGGCCGAGAGCAGCGCTGGGAGCAGCAGCCGTGCCTGTCACTGCGGATCCAGGCAGGCACAGATGTCCGTGCTGGGACAGGGCTGGGCTGGCTCGGCGCGGGGACACCCAGCTTGCAGGGGGTGCAGTTGCTGTCTATGAATATATTGGGTGGTGGGTGGCCAGAGGTCAGGACGGGACGCTGGGTGGGGGAAATTAAATGAAAGGACAATGTTGACACAGAACAAATGATGCTAAATGGCTTGTGAAAATAGATCCATTAAGGGAATGATATTCTGCAACAGCCTTTAAATACAAATAGGGGAGACAAATGGCCTTTAAATACAAACAGAGGAGACTTGGTCGGTTTGAGAAACCAAAGGCTGAACCCTGTGGTGAAGGACTGCATTTGCTGGTCATGTCCCTGCTCCACTTCCTTGCAAGAGTCTCCTTCATGTCAATGAGACCAATCTGCTGCATTTTTTCCTCTCGAGGGCTAACACATTCCAAACACTTCTCTGGTCATCTCTGATCATAAATAGCTGAGACTGTGATGAGTCTAGCATGTACTTCATCACATGGTAAAGAGGGACCAAGGCTGGACAAACAGGGAACAGTCTGTTTAGGCATGAAAGAGTGCTCACTCTCTTTCCTCTCAAAGCCAAGGGAATGTAGTCCCAGTGACCTGGTCAAACTTGGGCCATGGAGAGGTCACTTCTTAAGTGTACTTGTAAGGAAGCTGTTAGGGGACATCATAGTGATTGTTGCTATTCAGGCACCACGGCTGATGCTCAGGTTATGCAATTATTTCATCCCAGGAGCAGATGTCCCAAGGCCGTGACAGAGGAGCTCTGTTACTCTCAGCACTCTTCCAGCTCATGCAAGCTTCTCTGGGGTCCTTCTACTTTTCCCCACTCACATCCTTGTAAAGAAAAGTACAGCATCAAAGTAGGACAGAGGGGCTGCCATCTCCCTGTGACTGTGGACAAAATGGCTCAGCTGACTTTTGGGTATCTGAGGAAGGTGCAGCATCACCTGCAGTGCTGTGTCCTGCTACCTCAACAGCTCTGCAGTGCACAGAGAAGTGCGACAGGAAACAGATGAATACTGTGATAGAAAACAGCTTTTGTGTGAGTGGTTGTCCTTTGGGGCAATGCCAGCATGTAACTTCGTACTTTGGAGTCCTCTCATGGCATGAAGCACATCCATTTAAACACAAGATCATAGACCTGCAGCACACGGGTTAAGAAACAGCCACAGGCCTGCTGACAACACCTCAAATAGGGCTCAGACTGGTGCCAGCCTCTGGAGGGGTTGACACAGGGGACATTAACTTTCTGTCTTATGTGGTCCATGCATGTGCACTTAGTTTGTGTTTGGCTGGCCCTTCCTATCCTGAAGGAAGTCAGTCCTCCAGAAAACCCCAGGTTGAAAGTCCTGCCCAGAGTCACTGAAGGAGGAGACATTGGCTGGTGGCACATTTAGTCTGGTGCTGTAACAGGAGTAGTGAACACCACCTGCATTTCTGCTCTTGCAAATCAAAACCGTTAACATCAGTCATAAAAATAAAGTCTCTTTTCTGAGAATATTTCATTGGACATCTTCACCCCATGCCAAGGAGTGTCATTCCTCGTGGCTATGAGATGAAAATCTACAATTATGAAACATTTATGCAGAGTAGAACTATGGATACCTTAGCTGTGATAGATACAATCTGTGAGCATTCCAGGCTCACTAGCAGCAAATAGCCTTTTCTTTCTAAAGCTTTTCTTTCTGTCATTATCTCGATGGACTCTCAAAAGGAGTACAAAGGGTAATTCCGTCACTAGCCAAAGCAAATTTTTCTTTTAAACAGCCTCAGCTGAACAATAAGGTCTCAATTCATGAAAATTCATTTGATCAGGACAGCTACTTCTCAGGGAAAAAAATATCCTTCAGTACCTAGAACCTTCACCCAGAAGAGAAAAGCCTAACAAGACAAAACCGGGAAGGGAAAGCCAAATTCCCCTTAGAATATGGTACATATTTAGTAGGGAGAGAAACCACCATTCAAACTACTGAGGGCAACAGTGATTTTCCAGCTCCTGAGGTCTTCAAATCAAGACCAGATCCCTTCTGAAGGGTAAATTACACCACTCCTCTTAGGAGGAACCAGCTGTAGCTCCTGAAACTGTACCACGGGATAGAGGGGATGATTCTTGCCTTGCAGACAGAGCCAGTGGTTGCAGGGCTGGAGCATGGTGAGACTGGTGTGTGTCCCTGACCCTGGCAGAGGGAAACTCAGGAGAGCCTTCCAAAGGCAGAGCTGCCAGGGAGCAGCAGCCACAACTCACAGCTCAGCAGGTCAGCCTCCCTTTGCCTCCCACCTTCATTCTCCCTGGCTCTAGCGAGCCACACCTGCCAGTCAAGCAGGACCAGCATCCACCCATCAACAACCAAAATTTTTGGAAGGAGGGGAAAACCTGCAGAAATCTGCACTTGAACTGCTGCTGTCTTTGCCTGAGGTAGGGCTGACTCACCCAGAGCACGCTCTGCACTTGGCAAGCTCCCCAGTGCCTGCACCACCGCCAAGGAGTGAGCACACAGGTTTTCCTGCCATCCCAGAGAGATGGGGCTTTCACACTCCTGCACTTTCTGTATGTGAGCAAAAAACAAGGGGGTCTTGGCAGGGATGCCAGAGCCACCTCTTTCCATCCTTGCCTCTGTGAACTTTTCCAAAGGTTTCAAGGGTGGCCTGCATTTGCTGTTCCCTGTTGGCTTTGTCACATTGCCTGCTCCCCAAGTCTCAGGCTGCCAGTGTCTCCCTTGGATGACTTGGCTTGTGTTATTTTGTGTTAAAACCAGTATGTTTTTTTAATGGCTATAAATAAGTTAAAACTGCATCTTTAATTAATCACTGCACTTTATATTGTAAGTGGAGATTTTTTGTAATGATTCGTTTATGACTTTAAGATGCCATTTGCTCACTGTCAGATGTATCCAGCTTTTATCCCTCTATGTTTAACAGGTTCATGATAGAAACAAAATTTCATCAATGAGGGATTTTAATCCATTTAGTCTAGAGCAAATAATTGGTTATTAAGTAAGTGGAAAGAGATCAAGTGGATACTTTTATCTAAGCAGCAATGAACTTGGGACACTAGTCAGTATGTTCATCATCTTAAAACTAATCTTCATTTTAAACTGATCTTAATATGTTTATTTTTCACTGACACAGGTTTGAAATTGGAAATACATATGTCTGGATGACTAAAATGTGAACAACAAATAGGAGCAGCCGCATGTATAGAGAAGTAGAAGCATTAATAGAAATATTTATGCTATAGCAGCTATTAAATGATTTTTTTTTTTTACGGTTTGGAAGAAGAACCCATATGTTTACAGGATTTTTTTCCCCCCCAATTAAAATATGTGTGTATGAGTGTGTCTTTCTCTAAATATTATTTAGCTACATATACACACACAGGGCTCATGTATAAAATTCTCTACCAGTGAAGTGAGAGCTGCTTCTCCTTTAGTTTCTTGTCCTACTGGCAGGCAGAAAGGACACCCAATCCAACACCATCAAGACCTTCATAGCACCTGCAGGTGCAGTTTTCAAGGCAAGTTTATGCCCTCTGTCACCTCCCATGCCCATGAAGGCCAGTGGAGCCTTGGGGCAAAAGACTGCCCAGAGCAGAGGCAGCAGAGCCAGGCAGCAGATCCAGCCGTGCCAGCCGAGTGTTCCTGTGGGAAGGGTGCAGGTAGCCCAGGACCCCTCAGAGGTGAGTGCAGGGACAGCAGTTGTGCACCCCAGTGCACAGCACTCCACAAATGCTGCTGTGCACTGCTTCAGGTGCCTGGACATTCCCTGATTAGACAGGAAGGTGCTTGGTTTTATCTGGTTTCAGATTAAAAGACACGTGGCACGCAGGTGGCTGGGTACACAAAGATGCGGTTATTCCTTCACCCCGCCCCCCCCCCCTTATTTTTTTCCTCAAGAGAGCATATAGATATTTTATACAGAATATAAATAAGCCACAAAAAAGGGAGGAACTATTGTCTTGGAACTATAGAAAAAATAATAAATGCTTTTAAAAACTGCTCTTCCTCAATTCCTAGACAACTCAAGTCTGACGTACAGTATATGATTTGTCTGCTAGGATTGAATCCAGGCACTTACCACTTTGTTAGCTTAAGAATTTTGAGCAATTTTTTCCATTTATCTGTATTCTCCCCAAAAACATTTCACACATTTCTCAGATACATCAATCCTTCCGGCATTCCTCTACGCACTCAGTAGGATGCCCTGCTATAAATATAATAAAGCCTTTTATTATGTCCATTAACCATGGACATGTGTGCTCCAAAAGTTTCCTGACACGCAGTCATTTGTGGCTTTTTAATTATAAACAGAAAAAATCTACCAGCAAAAGAAGACAGCAGACTGGATCTTTATGTGTGTGTTTTGAATTTATTCTCTGACAGGCTGAAGGCACCCCCACCCTCCTGACCCCACCAGAAACACCCTGTGCAGGCACCTACATGTGCACAGAAAGCTACCAACACAACAGGATAGTCCTGGTGATACACATTTGTCACCTGTGCCAGCTCCAGGGGACTTCTGCAGGTTTTCAAGACCCAGTAACACAAATCAAACCTTTTTTCAACAGGCAAATACACCCCCTCCATCTTGCAGACCTTGTCCCACTTAACTCAGGAGAAAAGAAAAGAGGCCCGGTAAATTACTTGACAAATTAAGTCATATTTATTGAATGCGTTTTATTTCAACAACCAAAAAATTCTAACAGCCTAACAATGCACATAAGTTAAAAATTAATTATCACTTAGTGATAACGAAGATAAAGTTGATTTACATGGAAAAATGAACATTTACAATATGTTAATCCTTATTCACATTGTTGATACCGCAATAAAACACAATTTGTTTTTTTTATTTTTTATTTCACAAAAAAGGCGGAAAATTGTGCTTTGTTAAGAGGCACTACAAGAAAAGTTTCTTTCTCCAAATAGATATTATATGATGGATATTGAATAAATAGACATATATGCATTGTAATTCGCAAAGTTCTGGCAAGACCACAGGCTAAAATGCCCACAGATTCACTTAGAACCACTGCAAAATTGGCAGTGAAATTAAAAATAAAAAGGCAAGACTCAGCATTGAAAAAATACCTAATAAAATTTTTGGTTGAAGTGTAAAAGATACCAAATGTTGATGCCATCATCAGATGAACAACTTACATAGCTTGGCAAAATTCAGTTTCCTTTCAAATGTATGGAGTGACTTCAGCTACAGGATAAGAAGACAGTTTTGAAAGCGTAGCTCTGAGAGAAACATAAAGCAGCAACCATCGAAATTCTGATTAAAGCTGCAGCATACTACAGAACTAAAGGATGAAGAGCAAAAGGGGCATTAAGTAAGCAACCCACCATAATTTTCCAAAGGTATATGAAATTTATGCAGAGATTTTCATGTTTCAAACATTAGCTCTGAAAAAATCTCATAAAAACTCCAGAGGTTACTGAGCAGCTAGAATTAGCTTGTATTGCAACGTCTTCTCCCTGTATATTGTCTGTTCTGAGTAAGTATCTACACGTAGAGGTTTGTTTTTCGTTTTTAACTCCTACCTTTTATACCTTTCAAATATATAAATAGTATTAACAGTTATATTACATTGCCTGGTGTAGTAAACAGAAAGTAACTTTCAAAGTGATATTGCATGAGGTCTTTGTCAAGATGACATGAAAAGCCCGTGTGAAAAAAGGAAGAAAAAAGCCAGAAGCCTTGTTGGTACCGTTATGGCTGCAGTTTACAGGCATCTGAAATCAATCCAGCTGCAAGGTGAGGTCTTTGTCTCGGAAATCATTGCACGGAGTGAAAAGTAAATGAAAAGTAAATGCTACTTGGCGTCTCTCTCGACAGGGAGCCTCAGAGCAGGTGGGTGCTCTGGCAGATCGCAGCTTTAGTGCTCAGGCCATCGAAGAGTCACTCGGGGTTGGCTCTGCTCTCTGTACCGTAGCTGCTGCCTGGGTGCTGCGGAGCCTTCGCCCCGGAGGGCCGGGAGTGCAGCCGGGGCCGCAGGGAGCCGGCACCTGCGGCTGAAAACACTTCAGTGACTGGCACAGAACACGGGACACCAGGGAGGGAGCCCAGCTACAACAGAAACACGGGCAGGCTGCGAGGAGGGCGAGCGGCGAGTCAGCAACAAAAACCCTCGGGCTGGCAGCAATTTACCTGGGCGGGATTCTCGGGATTGTGGCATTTCGTGCCGCAATGTAACTTTACACGTGTGCGCGTGTGTGTGTGTGTGTGTGTTTCACTTCAGTATAAACAAAAAGCAACAACAAGAAGGAAGCTTATAAATTTTAAGATCTGAAACAGAGAACAGGTAAATAAAATCCACGATAAAATGTGGCTGATAGTATGAATTCCATACATCAAATCCCAACGCATTTATCTTTTTTCTCTTTCTATAAAGACCTCGTTAATGGACAAGTCTTCTATGCACTGCATTTCATCTTTAGTCATTCTGAATCCCATGAAAACTCATCTGTTCACTACGGAAAGGACTATCTGGAGAGTGGAACATGCTGTATCCTTTAAAGTGTGCACTGTGTTCAAAGTACTTTTAACTTACTAGTTTTCTTTTTAAGGTGCCCTGATTTGTTTTTCCATTTTCTCTCTTTTTTCTCTCTTTACACACAAAGTTGTAAATTTCCCTTCACTGATTTCATAGGACTTTTTCTTCCCATTTACTTGCTAGCTGTCCCTTTCATAAGTGCAAGATTGATGAAGGCATAATCCTATGTGACTACAACGATTGCTTCAGTCAGATGTAGGAAGTGTAACACTCGAGTGTCTGTGTCAAGGCGATGTCTGATCGGGCAATGCTGAATTCATTCGGTTTGCACATGGATCATGCGCAACGCAAACAAACAAACAAAAAGTAAAATAGGAAAAAATCAGAAATAAAACCAGAAAAAATCCTTGGATCAATGTATTGCTTTCTGCACTCCTATTCTCACATTATCTCTGGTCGATGTCTGCTGGAGCCGCCTTGCTTTTGTCGGGATTCTCCTCCTCAGCCTCCACTTTGTACATTTCCTCAGAGCCTTCCTCACTGTCGTTCTCCTCCGACTCTGTCAGCAGCTCCTCATCCTTGTACTCTGCCACGTCAACCACCGTTCCCAAGTGCTCTTTTAGCTTCCCGTGGTGCTTTACGTGGTAACGCTGGTTCTGGAAGAATTTGATGATGGTGTGTTTGGGGAGATCCAGCTGAGCAGAGAGGGTGTGGATGGCTTNTTTTTTGGCAGTGTTGATTTACATCTTTAAATACCTCAAAAATTACCCATCAAGTTGCCAGATAGGAAGCCATATAATAATGAAAAAAAAAAAAAATCAGGGATAAACATAGAAAATAAATAGGAATTCAAAAATAGTCACCACACCCTGAGAGCAGGCGGCAGTTTATCAAAAAGCCAAAGCAACTCATTGTGAAGTGGTTTTAATACATAAACAAGTCTCCTCTTTAAAGAACTCATTTCACAGTCTATACTTTCAGGTTGAAAAGTTCTGTCCCATGCAATTTAATATATATATATATTTTATGTAAATATATATATACACACACAAAGTTGTAAATTTCCCTTCACTGATTTCATAGGACTTTTTCTTCCCATTTACTTGCTAGCTGTCCCTTTCATAAGTGCAAGATTGATGAAGGCATAATCCTATGTGACTACAACGATTGCTTCAGTCAGATGTAGGAAGTGTAACACTCGAGTGTCTGTGTCAAGGCGATGTCTGATCGGGCAATGCTGAATTCATTCGGTTTGCACATGGATCATGCGCAACGCAAACAAACAAACAAAAAGTAAAATAGGAAAAAATCAGAAATAAAACCAGAAAAAATCCTTGGATCAATGTATTGCTTTCTGCACTCCTATTCTCACATTATCTCTGGTCGATGTCTGCTGGAGCCGCCTTGCTTTTGTCGGGATTCTCCTCCTCAGCCTCCACTTTGTACATTTCCTCAGAGCCTTCCTCACTGTCGTTCTCCTCCGACTCTGTCAGCAGCTCCTCATCCTTGTACTCTGCCACGTCAACCACCGTTCCCAAGTGCTCTTTTAGCTTCCCGTGGTGCTTTACGTGGTAACGCTGGTTCTGGAAGAATTTGATGATGGTGTGTTTGGGGAGATCCAGCTGAGCAGAGAGGGTGTGGATGGCTTCCTGGTCGGGGTAGAGACCCACATCGTGAATAAAGCTTTGAAGGATACCTAGAGCTTCCAAGGAGATCTTGGTACGGGATCTTGGCTTTTTGGCACAACTGTCCTCAGCAGGTGGAGGAGGAGCCTCTTCTCTAGGTGGGGAATTCTCCTTGGCAGGCTGGGACTGCTGTCTGTGCAGCACCTATAAGATCAAACAGACACACACTTCACATGCTGACCTCCTCCATGGTTGACATAAGGGCACTTGTACAGGTCTGCACACAGGACCTACTTTGCTCTGGTCAAGAGAAGTACAATTAATATGCATTGTCCACTGCCCTTCTCACCTCTAAGACAGCTACACCTGTCTGCACATCTACAAACTGAAAGGAGGAAGTGATCTAAAAGGCAAACGATATAAAATAAATGTAAACACACACAATAAGTAAGACATACAAAATTTAAGTAATAAAAATAAATATAAAATAGCCAAAATAAAAAGTCAAAAAGTATTATAGCCTCATTCTCATGGAGATTGGCCAGCTGCCCCATCTCAGAAAAGTCATTCTCCTGCTTTGCTCCTCTTGTCCCCATCCTTGTTTCCTCTCATCTTTTCAGGCTAGACACTTTGACCATTTCTTCAAGATTTCAAGCACCACAAAGGCCTAGGCACATGTGGGATTGTCAGTGCTACTTTATGAATAATGATTTTGCATTAAAATCCATCACAGCTACTTTATGGAAGAAAGAAAATAGTAGAAGCACAGAGATTTGTTAAGACTTCCCTTCTCTCAAGAGAGACAGCATAGTCAATTCAGTTGCTTGACATAGGTGGCTTTAATGTGTCTCCTGAACAGATTTCTCTGTATTGTATCTGTGGTAATTTCACTAGTTGAGGAGTTCTGAGTTCAAATAATAATAGCCCTCCATTCTGAGACACCCTCTGGGCAAACACACTTCGCAGTCTTGTAACAGATTTTCACCCACAGTATCTCCTTTTCGGCAAATTTAAAGAAAGCATATGTAGCTCTTAATCTTCCTAACAGCCGCTTAAAATGACTAAGAAAGGGCCTCGTGCAGCCCTTATTCCAGGGTAAAAAATACCTGCTCTGAATTGTTCAAAACACAGAGGAGCTCCATATGCTTTCTTTAAAACTGAATCTATACAAGGGAGATTAACAGAAAAAATCCCCTACAGGATTGAAAGCTGTATTTGCCCAGAGGTTTCTTCAGATGCAGGGAAATAATTATTAGAGCTTGACACTCAAAGCTAACAAAATCAATATGGATAACTCTTTTCTTCCCCAAGTAAGAGGGAATTCTGGCTCTTTATCTAAGAAGAAAATGTCTTTGTTGCAAACTGTAATAGCCAGAGAACCAACCCTACATTAAAGCACCCTAAAGAAAAAAAAACAAACAAACTAAGGATAAATAATGGAAATGTGATGAGAAATTGCACAGAATTTCACACACATTCCGAGCCCCCAGTAAAATGCTACACTAGTCAAGTTATTACCGCAAGAGGGAAGTCCACTGTGCAGTATCAGCCTGTTGTGCAAATAAATGAAAAAGCTCTGTGCTGAAGAGCCCTTTATTAATTTCCTTAATCAAACGTTCCTGCTATGGCAATTTGTAACATCAGCCATCTCCAGCCACAGCTTTCGGGAAGCAGATCGCAGTCCCCAGGCATTGCCCAGTACAAACACCCGGGGAGCTGAGCCCGTGGGGATGCTGTGACAGGGACCCGGCTGTGACAGGGACCCAGCTGTGACAGTGACCCGGCTGTGACAGGGACCCGGCTGGGAGCAGTCCCTGCTCCCCCAGGGGCTGCAGCTCCTCGGGCACAGAGCAGGACCCGGCTCCACGTCCCGGTGCCCCGGTGAGCGAGGGCTGGCAGTGCAAGGACACAGCTGCACATCCCGCTGCTGGCAGCGCTGCCCGCTGTCCCCACGGGCACAGCCATGCCGGGACAGTGGCAGGAACACCCTAACAAGGAGCAGCCAACAGCAGGTGCCAGCACAGGACTTGCCACCCTGCGGGCAAGAGCTGAGGCTGGGCAGAAACATGACAAGCTTGTTTCAGTGCCAATATGAACATTTTCCTCCCAAGCACATAAATACTGAGGGTGCCATAGAAATGGCTCACCAAAGAGCAGGGGAAAAGAGGGAGCTCAAATGGGAATGACAGATACTCTGGTTTATGTTTTATTACATCTCTTGCAATAAAAGAGCATCATGTTCCAATAAATGGAATCGCTCAGCTGCTCTTTGAGGATTTCTTTTTTGTCCATGGATTGCTTTCAAAGAGAAGGGCTGACGTTTCCAAATAGAGGGTTACAGATGAGGGTGGGATCCGTACCTACGTCAGCAGGGAGCACTGAAAGCAGCAGAGCCCAAGATCACTGGCTCTAGCCAGGCACCAAGCCCCATAAATTTGTCACACAGACCCTACCTAATCTCCCCTGTTGTGCTTTCTGGTCCTGTCCCCTGACAAAGTAAGGCCCAGAGCAGCCAAAATAAAAAGGACTTAACACCACAAATAAACTGCCAGGGAACTTACAGACAGCGTCACACAGAAAGCTGCAAGCATTGCTAATCAGAAGCTGGATTCAAGTAGCATCTAACAGAGATAGAAACACATCCAGAAAGGGTGCAAATTATTCAGTTCATTCTTGTTGGAGTTGGAAGGGTGCTTTTTTTTCCCTTTTCAGTTGACAAATAGCATGAGAAATGATCCATCTTGAAAAATGTTACAAGACTTCCAATCAAATATAATGATGAAAAAAATCCAACAATACGGGATCAGCAGCAGTAAAATGTTTAATTTGAAGAAGATGAAGAGATGCCTACAGCATCTATAAAGCAATCAACCAAAGAGAGGGCTGAGTGCAGGCAGGAAGAATAATTTCAATTAACCCTTCCTTTTCCAGAGTGACCTCTCCACCCTTTTTGAGAAGAGAAAATGCAAGACCTGGGGGTTATCAGTGTAAAATACTAGAAAAAGGTTGCATTTTATTTCATCTCCTGTTATCTTAGATAATGAAAAAACCTAAATCTTCTCTTATAAAAGAAGAATCTCATTATTTTACTAAGTTCTAGGGGTTTCCTCTGGATTGCCAGTAGCATTAACAAAGGATTTCAGCCACACTATATTTTTCAGCAACAGAACTTTAGCCATATGCAGAGAGATAGATAAATGCGCAGGATGTCCTTCAGATCTGGGCTCTGCTCAGTTTTGCAGTTCCTTCTGACAGGACAGGTTATTTAGCACAAAAGAGCACCCTTTCCTATGCAAATCAGATCAACTGCTGAGCACACAGTACAAGATGAAGTCTAAATTACCTTTACATTAAGTATTTGCTTTAAACTACACTTGACTGATGAACATGCTGGCCAGTTTGAGTGATTGGCTTACTTCATGTCTGGCTCTGCATGCCACAGCTTCACAGAAGAAATGGACCATTCTTGGAGCTCCAGATTTTCAGATCTTGGGTCATTATTGGGCTCCTACATCTACAAGTAAAATTTCCAGCAGTTTCACAAACTGCTGCGCACACCCTGCCATATCACTTTGGGGTTTGGGTCAGTGCTGCTCTGCCTCTGCACTGCCAAGAAGGAAACAGCACTGCCCTTCTGTGTGCAGGGTGCAGCACATTTCCCAGTGCAGGTGAACCCTCAGGGGTGGCCGGAGCTACCACAAAGCACGGTGTTCATGATGGGCTTCTGAGAGAAGGATAACAACAATGGCCATGCTCAGCTTTCCTCTTCCCAGGAAAGCTGGTGCTGGGCTCAGAAGGGTGCACTTTGTGGCACAGATGCCCCATGCTCCCCTTCCTCACTCCCATTTCCATCCCCCATGCCGTGCCCCACTGCTCCCCAGCCACAGGTGGGGCAGCCTCCTCCTCCTCCACAGCCAGCACCATCCGGAGCTGACTTCCCTTCCCCTTCCTGACTTCTCATCTGCTTTCAAATCAGATGTGAAGATACAGATTTCCTTCCACGCCCAGAGGATTTATTCTTTTCATTCCTTCAAGAGATTTAATTTTTAAACTCTATAGGCATGGGTACCTTTCAACCTCTGAGAACAGAGCATCTCTGGAACATCCTGCTTCATGAAGGTTCATTCAAGTAGACTTTCTCCTCATAGACAAACTTATCTTTTTGAAACAAATTCACTGGCCCTGGTAGAAAGCTTGCAAGAAAATGACTGTGATGGAAGCTGACTTTAAATGATAAAGTGACTGGTCTTAGATCACACTGTACTGAAATATGATTTGAAGGCCACAATGAAAAGCAGCTGGAAGCCATGTGTAAAATATAATAGTACATGCCTACAGGGAAGGAAGTGAGATATTGAATGATTAAATTTAGGAGAATATATAATGTAGTGTATCATTACGGGAGTGATCAGGATTATTTGTAATAAGCTAAGGGTTTGTGGTCTATCTAAAATCCAAAGCCAAGAATTATCAGGGGGAAGGGACTGTTGCACTGTTTTATATGTACCCACTCCCCATGCCTCCATGTGTTCCCATAGGAGAAACCTGACTTCAGCATTCCCACAGAAAAGAGAGGTGAGCAAACCCCAACTGAAAGATGAACGTCATGGAACTGCAGTCTGTTCCTGTACTGTATTTAATTTTGGCTGGATTCACTATACCACTGATGTTTGTTTCCCTTTCCACCCACTTTCTAGCTAGAACTACACACGTGACACTGGTGAGAGGCTAAGGGAGCCAAGCAGAATGCTCGAGCTGGGAACACACAAACACACACACACACACCCCCAGGCATCACCAGCAGTGATGCATCAGCTGACAACACTGGCTCTGTGACACATCACCCTCCACTGCCTGGACAGCCTTTTGAGCACACTGGAATCAGGAACTTCATTGAAAACCCCAAACTTTTGTTTCCTAGTGTGGTTCTGTCCTTCCCTTTGCAGAGAGGATCAGTCATGTGAGCTCCCATCCACTGGGATTTGCTGAGATGAGGAGGTGCCCCTTGCTAAGAGAAGCACCAAAAATGCTACATTCTTCAAAGACAGTGCATTTGCAACAGAGACTGCCCTAACTGAACAGACACCACCTGCCTCTGTGCACAGACAGCATGAGCACTGACAGGTATACCTTGATGGCATGTGGTAGTCAGTATCAATTTTGATAACCCAAACCCACAAGGAGCAAAGTTGAATGGACTAGCCTTCTCTTTGCCAGAGGAGGTTTAGATTGGATATTAGTGAAAGGGTTGCAAAGCATTGGAACAAGCTACCCAGGGAAGCTGTGGAGTCATCATCCCTAGAGGTGCTTCAAATATGTGTAGAAGTACTTAGAGACATGGTTTACTGGTGGACTTGGCATTGGTGAGTTAATGATTGGATCAATAATCTTACAGACCTCTTCCAAACCAAATAATTCTACCAATCTATTCTCCATGGTGGGAAGTGGTCTCACTTTTCAGCTTTTCTTCTTTACATTGTTCTCACAGCCAGCCATAACGCTGTATCACATCAAGGACTTCTATGCCAAAGACAGCAAGATTTTAGCCTGCTTAAGGACCCCAAAATAAAGCCAGAGACAACAGACACATACTACAAAACATAGGTCGAGAACCTTCATTTCCATATACCTAACACCAGTCATCTATTACTGCCCTTGCAAGTGTTCAGGGCTCGTCAGCAGGAGTTGCCATCCAGTCTGACCCCATGCAAAAACAGTTCACCACACTCCTCCTTGTCAGCAAGCCACTGGAAAAGCTCCTTCCCTATGGCCAGCTGAATTCAAACGCAGGGCACGAGACAGGGCTAAACAAGGTCTTCAGCTGCATTTTACTGAGCAACACTTCACCTCTGTGATAGCCTCCAGCTATCCTGGTAAGAGTTTCCTGAAGAGACAAACTCCATTTTATTGCAACAAAACCTTATACTGATAAGGAGACACTGTCCCTCTCACCAGAGCTTACAGAAATAACCTGCAGGAGATTATTTATTCAAATAAACAGCTTTACACTCCCTAGCCCTGGTCTGTCTTCACATATAGAGATGTGCAAGAAGAGAAGAGGGGCAGCAGCTGCCATAACCAGGTTCCACCCTGACAGCCTCCCAGGCCAGGGCTTGCAGGGGTAAGAATATTAATTACAGTCACTGTGCCAAGACTCTTTACAGGTTTCTAGGAATGTCTGTACAAGAAACTGTAGCAGAAGTTACAATCTGCACCTGTGTTCATTTCTTTCCTATTAAAAATGTGGTTCTTAAGACTACTCTTTTTTCTTGTCCTGCAAAAATACATTCATTTGTGTAAACACTGCAGCACTAGTTGCAGCACCAAAGGAAGTATTTTCTTTGGGCTCATTCTCAGAGTGATTTCACACCTTGACACCATAAAGCTGCGTTAAAGAATGTGGTTTAGTCTCCTTGCTTTTCTTGGATTATACAGTATCCTAAGGTCAAAACTCAGGGAAATCCAAAACTGTTATTAAAAAAGAAAAAGTATCTATGAAGTGATGACAAATTGCAGACGACAGGTGTTACATTACATTATGACTCCAGGCAGGTTTAATATACTTTAGTTTCCTTTTACAATTGCCCTTAGCAGGTACTGTTATCGGTAAGGGATTTAAAAAAATATATGGTACTCAATAAAAGAAGACTGTGTCAAAAGAAATCAATATGAGCGTGCAAAATGGTAGGAAGTCAGACATGGATAAATATGTTCACTTTCATCTAACTTCAGTCTGAGCTTCTTTTAATTTTGTAGCTCAAATGCTGGCTGCACATCCAAATGCTGGCTGCATTTTCCAGTGCAGCTTAGTAATTGCTTCACAAGAGTAAACACCCTTATTAGAGGTAATTATAATACTTGTCTGTGATATGATGGACCCCATCTCATGAATGCCAGACCAAACCAGCCAACGAGAACTGGTGGCTACATCACCTCGTAAGCCAGCAACCCTGGGTCCCATTCAATTTGTCTGCAAAGACAAAGCAATTACACACTAAAAAAAAAACAACCAAATATTCAGGCCTTTCCTGCCACCCTTCATCTGCTCCTGACCACCAATGGAGCCAGAATATTGGATCAGATAAACCCTGTGTCCTAAATTGGCTCCAAGGTACAAGTCACACTCCGAGCTACACAAAAGGGACTTAGAGAGGACTCTTGAGGAGAGAAATGAGTTCCACAGGGAACCCAAAGTCAAAGGCAAGTTTGGTTTCCAGGCTGGAACGCAAGCTGGTTGAAGTGATTAATTTTAACATCTTTGGAGCACACTTGCCACATGCTTCCCTTTGCTTTGGCGGCTGCCTTGCTCAAGGGCAGGAAATAGGCAGGGATTTGAAAGCATGGCAAGACACAACACCCAGCCTCTGAAACAGCAGCCCTATCCTGCAATTCTCCAGCACCAAGCTATCAAAAATGGTCAAAAAGGTGACAAAAAAGACAAAAGGAATTTTTAAAAAAACAACCAAACAAAATAAACTTACAGTTGTATGTTGCTTTTGGCATCCCACACGAAGTGATAAGCATAAGCAAAACAATTATTCTTAACTTAAAGGTGGGGGGAAGGTGTCTCTCCCCCTCCCCAGCAGGCACTGCTCCCATTTATGCTAACAGAAGCTTACCATGCATCAGAGCAAATCCACCACAAAACATTTTTAAGTGCAATCATCACTGGAGATAAAATTTAAATTACAGCCTGATTACACTGCACTGCTAATAGGCCACATGTGCAGCATAGCTTGCAATGACAACTTCAGATGACCAGATAACTTTGGGACAGGTCTAAGTTACTGTAAAACATCTGTGCAGAGGAATCTTTCCTTGTCTTTGCTTTCCTTTCAAGAAGCTGTGGCACTGCTGTCTGCACAGTTGTTTGAAGAATGTTTACAAATCAGCTTGACAAAGAGAAAAAAAACTTCTGCCACCACTTGACCACAATCATGATCTTATTCTTCAGTAATGCGTGGTTTATTTCCCTTTCCTGATCTCTGTTAATAGACAGCACGTGCCTACACAATAGCCACTATTTTGTCTGTATAATGTTAAAAAAATAAATCAGAAAACTCTGACAATGCAGAACAGTGTCCCGGTGTTTCCTGGGGTAACTGCTCTCCCTCGAATGCTAACTCAACTCTTCCCACAAAAGCACAGGCACAACTTTCATTGCTGTGCAAGTGCCTGAGAACTGGCTGATTTTATGGGGCAGCATAAATGAACTCACGCTGATGAACATTCATATATTGGCTCTGAATTTCCCATCTTGGGCTGGTTCAAGCCAGATCCTTAGATTCACAGCAGAGTAGCTGCAACCAGCACGGGTACCTCTTTCTCTAACACCTGGCTGCATGCTGGGAGAGCTGCCAGCAGCTCCTGCCCAGCCCTCAGGTGGAGCCAGCACGTACCTCCTGTGTCCATAGGCACCCGGGCGGATCCATTCCGGCTGCTGCTGGCACAAAGCAGGGTGCTGGTGACAGAGCGGCCGATGCGGTCAGGAAGTGTTGCACAACCTCGCTGCAGACTCTCTCCTGAAGGCACTGGTGATGGATGGCTCCATTGTCTGGGGATGGGGCACAGCCAGCACAGCTGGCACAAGGGCCAGTTTGCTGCACCCCTGGCAGGCAGGCAGGACTCTGCCGGCCTTGGAGAAGCCACACGAGTCTCTCTTGCCTGTAACCTGTGGTAGCAAGGCAGCCTCATCCACAAGGGAAAAAGCAACAGCCTCAGAAACACTGCCCTTCTTCATGGTGATGCTAAGTAGAGTCCCTTCAAGTGGGACTTTTAACATCTGTGTGCACTTGAGGGCCACAAACCTTCCAATTAACACTCACCTTTTCCAAAACAAGACCATAAGCTTTGTGGGCCTCTAACTTGCCTCTTCTGTGCTTTCTCTCACAGCCCTAGCAAGGCTCTCTGGGGTGCTATGGTGTGCAAGCTTTGCTTAGCACTTCCACATAGAGCCTGAGCTTGGTTGTGGCTGAAGGGAGGGTCTGCCAAAGACTTCAGGTCAATTCTGCGTTTCCCCAACCTTGATCATCCTAAGGAGGAGCTGGCAGAATGCCACAGCAACTAAGAAGGCAACAAAAGGATTTTTGGTTGGTTTTCTGCAGGCAAAACACTTCAGTGTCCTCTATACTTTCTTGTTTAATTACCACTACACATGTTCTCCTTTTCTTTTGAAAATCAAGAGTATTTGTGGGCAGCGTGAGCAAGATCTTCCCTGACAAGCCCCAACCTAGAGCCATGCTTAAGGTCAAGCTCTAAACCCCTAACTATGGTGGCACAAATGATGCCACTATAATCATGTTGTTTTCCAGTTACTCAGACAAGGAGTAGGCACTGCATTATTTCAGGAAGGCTATGTTTGGATTAGACACTGGATTCTGGTGGGGGGGTAATTATTTGTCCCATCAAACTGTTTTAGGTCCTTACAGATGGCTATTTGGGGTTTCAAGAATACCCAACTGTACTTGTAATTACTTTTTGTAATTTTTGTAATTTTTACAATGGGAGCAGTTAGAAGTCAGGAGAACCTGACTGTTATGGTTAGTGAAAATAGCAGATTTGTGCTGATAAAACACTACTCAGCATGTTTTTTGGCTTTTGAGAGGTAACCACCAATGCACTTAATAACAGGACTTGTGCAAACTATACTGTGTGAATCAAACACATAAAAGTATAAATATTCCTTTTTTTAGAAAGCAAGTCTTAAAAAGTGCATTATAATCAACTACCGTGGTAAAAGCAAAATATTCAGTATTGCCACACACACAACTGGCATAATGTGCTTTATTATACCCTTAGCTTGAAACTGGGTAAATAAAAATCAAATTACCAAAGTACAGTCTCCTGCACAGATTAGGTCACTGAATACAGGATGCCTCAGGGAATTAGATCTGAAATCCTTCATCTTCCTGATTAGGCTCTAGAAAAGATGGGCATGTGCAGAGACAGAGGAAGCTACCATGGTATCTCACTCCCATGCTGTTGAGCTCCATGTCTCACTACTCTGACCTGTACCTATTTTACAGACTCTGGATGCTGGTAGAAAATTACTTTATGGAAAGTCAACAGCATGTGCCATTTATATTCACAGTTTTTTAGTACATTTTTAATAAAACAGTTTATGTAAGGCCAGAGAGGCAGTACTAGAACAAAGCAGAAAATGACATTGTTATGGCCCTGGGATCCATCCAGCTTTGCTGCTGGCTGCTGGGAGGAACTCCATGGACTGCTCTGTCCACGCCTGGCTCCACACATGTAATTGCAGGGGTAAAGCTCAGACTTAACACAAGCCTGCAGCTACTGTAGGTCTGTGTGCAAGGAGCCCCAGGCTGTTGCTAGAAATGCAAAACACCATTCTTTGCTTCAATAAGGTTGGGATTGCGTGGCATTTTTCAGTCAAAGATCTTTTGGTCAAAAATGTTGACTGAGTGACATCAAAGTATTGACTAAGTAAAGTCTACTTGGCCAAACTGTTTGCCTGGGGCAGCAGAGGGGTGAAAATTCTGACAAAGTTCAAGCAGCTGTTTAGGCATTTTCCATGAAACAGCATATTCTTGTTGCTTTTATTCAGAACAACTTCTGCTCTTCAAATTCTTCCTATTTTCCTTCAAAGCATTATGTTGCTTGTTGCTCTAAACTGCCGCAAACCTTTTTTTTTTTATTTGAACTGAAAATAATAATTTAGAAAGGACCGACATATTTTTTTCTTTCAGCATTTCAGAAATGTCAACAACCCCTTTAACTCAGCTCAAGCAGTTCTATAGCTCTAGGCTGTACCACCCAAGAAAGAGCAGCTCACAGCCATCTATCTACTCACCTACCTCCTTCACCATCATCTTTGCTAAGGGTTGTACTGATGAGAGCTCTGAAAGAACAAAATGTAATGCAGTTTATAAAAGGAGATGGATGTGAATATTTTCTATCTCAAAATCCAATAAAGCTTATTATTTTTATTGCATGTGGGAGTCCTTTGGTCAGTGTAACGCTGATTAGCAGCTTGGCCAATAAGTCTGATAAAACCAGAAAGTACTTCTGAATATATTCTGGCCAGAGACACCTGGGAGTGAAGTGTGAGTGTTGCAGCTGATGGCCCCAGGGTCACACATGTACCTTGGGATTTCTTCACTGGCTCTGCTCTGTCTGGATATGGTTTTGTTCCATTCTCTCCAGAAATAACTATTCCAAACCTCTCTTATCCTTTAATCTTCCTGAAAAGGGAGCATAATCTCAAAAACATTTCCCCTCACCTTTCCAACATGTATAAATGAAGACCAAAGATTTACAACCTGCTTCAGGCAGGGGTCCAGACTGGACTTTGATGGGTCCTAAACATAGCAATGCAGCATTCTTACTCCTCATCTCATTTAAACAAGGGAACACCAGGAATAACATTACCCCAAGTCAGCAATGCTTCCCTGGTGCTAATCAGGCCATTAAAAAGGCATAAGCAGTTTGTTTGACACAGAGGGACAAAGAGAGCCACAGAAATTAATCAAAACCAGGGAAAAATTAGAGATTAAAAAGTAGTAATACTCCTTCCAGCAAACCACAGTCTGGATGCACGGTAAGTGGCTAAAAGACACAATCACTGCAGATCTACAGACAAAAAAAATGTCTCCTGACTGCATGAAGTGTAAATTAAACTTGCTCTGATACAAAAGCATTTCCTTCATGCGGCAGTTGGGAAATCCAGACCCTGTGCTGCAAACGAGAGCTGCCACAGCTGACTCTCCCTGATCTCGCCTGTGGAAAACACACACACTCAGAGTCAACAGTTGGAGGGAAAGGAAGAAAAACCCAAATGCGGCAGACTTGCTAGAAGAGATTTCCATGGAGGTTTCCTCCCCAAATAAGCAGATGGTTTCCAGTTAGTCAGGGTCAGGGACTGCCCGTGTGGTTTCCTGCCTGCTTGCCTTTGTAGCTTATCTGGGCCTCATCAAGATACACAGTCCGAAAAAATTAGAATGGCTAAGTACAGGAATTAGGGAAACTAAATACAAATGAGCTCTGGCCCGCACTTGTGCAGAGGAGCAGGGGAATCTGTGCCCGTGGGTGGGATGGAGGCAATGGTGCCGACCCCTCTGCTGGGCAGCCACGCTGGGCTGCAGCACTGCACATCTGCAGGGACAGCCACGCTGGGCTGCAGCACTGCACATCTGCAGGGCCCGGGCCAGGTCTCATTAATGCTGCCATGCCTCTCCAGGCACCAAAGCCGTGCCTGACTCCATCCAAAACACCCTCAGCAACAGCCTGGCTGCTTTGAAAATACCCCTGACATCAGTTTACAGCCCTTCCTGCTTTAACTGTGGTGCCAGTGCCTGGTGGCAACCCAGCTCCACAGTGTATCTCCAGCCCAGCTCCATGGCGTGTTCCCAGCCCAGCTCCATGGTATATTCCCAGCCCAGCTCCATGGCATGTTCCCAGCCCAACTCCATGGCGTATCCCCAGCCTCACCGGCAGCCCAGCGCATGGCAATGAGATCTGCAAAGCTCCAGGCACACACAATGGTTCTCGTAATGCTGTGCATGGGAGCAAAGCAAAACTCCACCAGGAATGTATGCACAAGCTGCCATATGGAAAGGGCATTCTCAAATTAAATCCTGAAACCCAGATGAGATCTGAGCGAAGGACAGTTTCACTTAAAGGAAATGTCTGAGGTCAACCAGCAATTAACTGAAAGGTTCTGATTGAATACGCTATTGACTGCGCTCACATCAGACAGCTTCCTGTTTATTATACCTTATGGGCTGTCTAGGTGCCAAGACATTAAGCTGTCAATAATCTATTAATACTAAACAGCTCCTCCCTCCTCACTCCCCCCTTGCAAATCCTCTTAGGCTAAGAAACTACACTAAAAAGATGGAAATTTTTGAAGTGAGATGGAAATGAGCTTTTTAGCGTATTTCTTTGCTTGGTTCCAGCTGAAAGTACAGCAACATTCATAAACAATATAACACGCAGTCTATAACTACATGGAAAAAATTGTGTTAAAAAAAATCAGCCATGATTGAGACCATATCCTGAAATCTGGCTTTCTTTTCCAAGCCATCTTTAAACAGTCTAAGCTAAATTTAATTAACAATTTACAACAAGGAGAGAGAAGTTATTTAAAGACAGGCCTACAGGTCCTTAACATTCAGTGTCTGGGAAACAGTTGTATATAAAAAAAAAGTTTTAATGAATTTAATAGAGAAAAGCACTTTAATTAAATGCTGTCAAAGAGGATTGTATTAATGACTGCACACAAAGGAATTTAAAGCAAGCCAAGTATATTTAGCAAATAGGAAGTAGGCTTTCAGAGGCTGCAACTATTTATGTTTCTGCCATTGCAATGCATCTAGGAGATCGCGTTGCCAATTGAAAGCAGTTATGTTATTAGATATGATTTTATTTATTATGGATTATTAAAATTTCAAATGCTGCAGGGAATACATTTATTTCACTTCCCAAATGAAAGAACAAAGATATTTCCTCCTTGTTCAGTAAGAGGAAAAATAGCAGAGGAAATAAATAATAAATAATAATAATAACTTAGCACTTAACTAGTAAAGTGCTGTCCAGACAGATCTTTTTATGGGGCTTGTTGAGTCCTGAAATTTTAGTGTGTCTCTTTCTTTCTGCTACAACTGGATGGATTCACAGTTGCTACCACAGCTTCCCTCAACATAGCACAGAAAGAGGAGACAGCTCTTACTACTTGTGGGTACAAGGGACTTCTGTGATACCCTGCATGGTTCAACTCTAAGAACTACCAAAACTCCAACAAAAGAAATCCTGGCTGCCAAGCTTTTGCAAGCAAGAGTGAGAATACCAAGGTTTTCCAGACCTAACCATGAGACTTAGCCACATATTGCTCATAAAAAACCAGAACAATTATGGCTCTGCATTAGGACTTTGTGCACAATGTGCTCACCTTCCTCAACACCCACATGACAGGACTCCTAGCAGGAAGGAAGGGGCTCTTCACAACTCTCTCTGCCCATGTGCCTTGGATTCAAGTGTGGCATATCAAATGGGCATGGCCTAGTAAGTGCAAAATGTAGAGCTTCAAACCATAAATCTGAAGAAAAGGCAACTAGAAAATTCAAGGGTATCAATATTATTTTGGACTCTAATGGCACAATAGTGTAAAACTAAATTTAGCCCCAACTGGAAACAGAGGAATGGTTTTTTTAACAAAAATTTAATGAGATGGCTTGTTCTGTAATATCCAGGATGTGTTCTGTGATTTACCACATCCTTTTTGCCATATGTAATGGTAAAAGGTTAATAATGATTTTAGATGATTCAAACTTCCAAACGTTCCACCAGAGGCACCTTATAAATGCTTGCATTCCTTTGTTTCTGAACACCAAATCCTTTTAAAGTTAGGCACCACAATGGGAGTTAGTTCCAAATTACTGTTTTTTAAATGTACTTATTTGTAGTTAAGATTTTCATCTTCTCATACGCAACATGAAAAAGGAAGTAGAACTGGGAGAGAAGTTGTTGGAAAGGAGACACAAGGGGACACCAACTTCCTTTCACAATGTGAGTAGCATCATAAATGGTGAAGTTTAATTTTCTAAATACATTATCTGATTTTTGTTTAAGACTTTAATAAAAGTCATGTGTGATGTGTGTTGAGAATGTAGCCTTTGTTGTTCCACAGCTAGGGATCTTGCAAACAGCTTCGCTTTGTCTGTGCCAAGATATTTTGGAATATTCTTTGAAACACTGTAAGCATAGATGACTGTGAGAAAAAATATGTGCTACTGTACTTCTGGATACTTGATGCATGAGAATAGTGCATGCACACAAAAACACTTCTCCTTTCAATCTGCAACTCCTCTAAAAGTCCATACAGACATGGAACAACATGGAACAATATACTGACCCTGAAAGAAAAACCCCCATATCTCTGCACACGTATCTCTGGGTATTTCCAACCATTCAGGGAATCAAAAAAAAAAAATAAAAAAAAAAAAAGGAGCACAAGAAAAGACTGGCCCCGGGCAAGCACTGCCCATAGGCTGCACCATTTCCCTGGAGGATGCTGTGCAACATGGAAGAAGAGTAGTTCCTTGCTCTTTGAGGGTCAAGCAGTGCAAAGTGCTCTGGTAGCACTATTCTCAATGGTTGCCCTCCCCATGTAATTTTTATAATTGCCTATCTGCAGAGAAAGACCAGCTCCAATGATCCAGGGCTCTAACTTTATCCAAAGATTTCTGTAAAGAGCCTGAGAATAAAATGTTGCATACAGCAAATAGCCTATAAACATTTACATATCTCTGAAGCCTGATACTGTAATTCATAAACAAGTGTGGGGGACATAAAGTAATTAGGGAGCATTAAAATTAAATTAAAAAGAGCAATATTTTTAACTGCAAAAATTTTTAAATGTAAATGGAACAGAGCCTCATCTAGTGGCTTTTGAGCCTTCAAGTTTTGCCTGCTGCTGGCAAGCTTGAAAGGTTATGCGAATTTAAAGAGCTTTATTTAGTGATCTTGCTCTCTATGTTTGCTCATCCCCAACCTACTATGGCTCCTTACAACACTAGCAGCAAAGCATTTACAACAGGGCCAGGACTGTAAGAAATGAGGGCTAAATCTGGTCAAATTGTGTGTGAATGGCAAAAGGGTGAGACAACAGGGGCCAGAGCTACAGTGATGTCATTTGCTAAAACGACAACTTGTCAGAGCAACACCAACACAAACCACCACCCTGCTGCTTACTGCCAAGTCTCAGCGGTGCTAAATCTGCACATTCCGATTTTAAGGGAAGTTTCTGCCTGGTACAATTTTGCCACGGGAGCCAGGGCAGCCTAAGCAGAGCTGCTTTGGGGCAGCCTCAAAGAAGATGGACCCTCAGAGTCATTATTGTAAGATGCTGCTGAAGAAAAGCACCAGTCATATTCTCAGGGCTTCTTCATGTGAGAGTCCCACCTCATTCCTGCCCTGTCTTCAGTTGATCCTGGACCAAATGAAAGCTGTCCAGGAACAGCTGTCACTGAAGTGGCCTCATGGTTTCAGGGTCTGTACAAATGTGAAAAGGATGCTCTATTTTGACAAGACTAAACTTGCCACCACAGAAAAACTTCAAACTCTGCAGTTTACTTGATCTCCCATTTCTAGGGTTAAATGGAACAGCACCAAACCTAAACTAATTTCAGAACAGAGGCAGTTTGGCTTTAATTGCAAGTACACTCCCCACTATCATCCAAGGAGAATAACAGGCCTAATGTTAATAAGAATCAGCAGCATTTTCAGCCACATTAGATATCCACACTAAACAGAAACAGCTGAGATGGCGCAGTAGGCAGGTTTGGCTGTAGCAGGCACTGCTCAGCGCCTTTCCCTGCAATTGTGGTAACTATCAATCACAAGAAGATCTACTGGATACTTCAGAGTCAAATATAAAGGGGGTTGTTGTCTGACTTGTGCCTCTGTTGCCTTTGTCAAACTTGAGCAAGGCTCCTGAACTACTGTGACACATCAGAAAAATGGTGTGCACCAAGAGGATGGAGAGCCAGAGCACGCAGCCACACCTGGTGTTTCAAAATGCACCATCTCTGGCTGTGGGGCACAGGTACTGGAGGAGCATGAGAAAGCAGCTCAGAAGTGGAAGATGGCTGAGATTTTTGGTTTTTTGCATGTACCACATCCTTTAAAGACAGTTCCTTTACCCTGACCCAAAAGCAGTCACACACACAATAGAGATAAATGCAGTGTGAGTGGCATTTGCAATAAATATTGCTTTCAGCTTTAACACTGCACAGAAAAAGAAGTTACATAGTTTAAAACTTTTTTCAGTGGTTTTTAATAGTTTAGATTGAAGGAGATACTGAAATTGACTGTTGTCTAATTTTGATAAGAGAAAGAATGAAACTCCAGGTAACTAACAACCAAGAAAGACAGATATTCTCCATTCACAAAATTCACAGACCTCATTCTAACACACATTTCCCTCTGCAGTTCTAAAGTAAAGAAAAAAAACAATCCAAGTGCAAAACCGTCCCAAACCAAAGCTCTGAGCATTTTGAGTATAATGAATAACCTACAATACCAATTTCTCTTAAAGTCCATCTGGATTTGCTGAGTACAAGTTGTGTCACCAGTCTGGACCACCCCTGTCTGAGCAGACATCACATCCAGCCATGGATTAAACAACTGGGGAGTCAAAAAGCAGTGGGTGTCAATCTATGGTCTGTCTTTTGGGTAAAAGCAAAACTATCATGATGCAGTGATTAAGAGTAAGCCACAGGGCACAGCATCCTCGCAAAAAGTGTGTCTCAAAACAGTAAGGACCAGACTCTGAGAGCTAGCATGGTTTGGGAAAGTAACTTTTGTCCAAGTCTCATAGGCAACTCAGGAATCCTAATTTCCAGTATGCAAAATCCTCTGGTGTAAGTCACACAAACACAGCAAAACCTCACTATGCACATCATCCTATAGATCATTAAGCACACTATGTTCCTCTATGGAATAACACAGTTTTGCTTCACTCATCATCTATGATTGCCTAAGTATTATTAATTAATATTATTTTTAAAGAAATTTCAAGTCTCACTGGTTTTTCCATCTGTGTGCTATGCATTATGTGACCCATGAACTCCAAGACATTATTTAGAATCAGATATTTCATTAGGAAGCACTACTGTGGTGTTCATCCCCCTCTTTATTACTTCTAGAAAGAGAATATGAAATTAGTCTCATTGGACTGCCATTGCCACTTGCCTTGACCCATTTTTACGAGGGCTCCATGTTCTGCTCTTTTGTATTTCATTGTCATTTCTAAAATACTCATTCCCTTCTATCTCTCACAAAATTATAAAATTAGTATTTCATTTACTTCTGTGGTATGTTATTTTCTGCATATTTAAAAAGAGATCACAATGTTTGCAGTGAACACAATTCAGAAGAGCTTTCCTAGAGCTTTTTACAATGCCTTCTTTTATTTACTTATGTTCCTCCATTTCAGATTTATGATCTGAACTATTATATATTACCAGATTTGTCTCAATCAAAGCTTTTGAGAAATAAAAGGGTGGAGGGATGTAATTTTCAAAAGTGACAAAAGTAACAGTGTATCAGAAAGCAACATTTGATTGCTCTTAAATAAGTATGTACCTACCAGCTTCAGATCTACCTGTTAATTAAAAAAAAATGAGAGGCAAGGTTTGCATGTTCTCTGAATAGAAGGTACTTTGCTGCAGTGGTGGTTCATTACTCCAGAGAACCATCTTATCCACCCGGATACTCCAGAGACAACAGCCTGATTCATGGCCTTCCCAATGGAGTCGGGTTTCTCTGCCCCAGCAATTAACAATGAATTAGCACTATATTAAAGTGCCAGGCAAGATGGTTACTCTCTGGAGTGGTCACCTTGGACACAGCACACAAATAGTGGGAGAAGGGAGAGAAATTAGATTTACTGTGTCCCAGCATGTCTGTAACAAACACGGAATCCCTGGCTGGCAATGGGAAGCAGCTGTAGGCACTTGTCAGCATTAACACTCCAGAAAGGTCCAATGCCAGCAAACAGCCAGGGAATGGTGGGATTTAGCAAGGGATAGGAAGTAAGACAGGGAAGGCTCACCTCTGCAGAGCAGGGAGCTAAACACAGAATCACAAGCACTGCCTGCTGCAAAGGGATACTTTGCACACTGTTAAGGGCCAGGTCAGGCCAGATCAAAGGGCCAGCCAGGATCCCACTCCTGGTGGTGGTGGAAAAGGATGAGGACACAGCAAAAATGTAGTAATGCTTTCCAGGATATCCTGGAACCTGTGGCTCAGGCAGTCTGTAATTCAGAAGTGATGTTCTTATGTTACCCAAGCTACCAACAACCTCACTGCTCTTCTTAGCAGCACTTTGCTATTACACCACATTGCATGGAATGGTGGGAGAGACTCTTAATGAACAGCTCCATTTCCTTAAAAACTGAGTGAGAGGCTGTGGCAAGCTCAGCCTGCATGCACAGCAACATGTAAGTGTAGCATGGATGCTCCATAACCAGCATGTGAAGGAAAACCCACACTCTGACATGTCCATATGGTCACATGCAGTGATGCCAGAGAACACAGCCATGTCACAAAGCCCTCCACAGGGCTCACATTTTATGACTCTTCAGCACAATGACAAACAAATCAAGTATGCAAGGAGAAATTTTTTAAACACTCAGCTTCCACTGTAGACATTATTCATTTCAGAAACAGTAAAATAATTGGTTAAAAATGGATTAATATATGGCTGATGGGAAAAATCTAATGCAAGAGAGAAAAATAAAAATGTTTGTTTTTAAAACCCTGAACCTGAAGCTAAACAGTGAGGTGCAGGCTAGTAATACCAAACCAAGGAGGGCAAAAACCTCTCATAAAGCAAACAACAATCCCTTAAACATGAAGAACCAGCCTGTGTCCAGCTGATCTCCTACAGTACAACTGCCCCACTGAGCACACCTTGCCTTTTAGAAGACAGAAACCATACCTGGCCTTTGGGTAATCCCCTCACTGAAGTGTCTCCAACCCTGTAAGCAGCAAGTGAACATCACAAAACACATCACAATGTGATCTGCCATTTCCAAGAAGCCATACTGAGGAAAAGGCTGCAATAATACAGCCACATCTCTTGCCTGGTCATGCCTCTTGTGACAATAGCTAGGATATTCTTCCAAGTCTGACAGGGGGATGTCCCCAGCCCAGACAGGGTTCAGTGATGGTGGCTGGGACCCCCAGCAGTGTGGGACAAGCCTGTTTTCAGGCTCTCCCAGTTAGGAGCAGGAGAATCAAGCATCAGACAGAAGTTACCATACACACACCTAAGCCATCAGAGCAAAGAGAAAGATGGGCTGGGCACAGAGAGAACAGAGGTAAGATCCTGCCTGCTTCTATGTTAGTTCTGCACCTGCTGTTATTCACAGCACTGCTGCTTGTATCTTCTTCAAAGAACTGTCATTTTGCTATCAAGGCTGCAGGTAAGGGCTTGACTTACAGCACACTTTTAACCAGCAAACCTGCAAAGCAAAGTAGGTCGGTGACTGCAGCTCTTGGATGTTTCCACCCCCTCCTAAAATGCAACCAGGCACCGTGGCAGACATTCTGCACCCGCCACTGCTTTGAGGAGGAAATGAGAGTTGCTTTCCCACTTGACACTACAGGGGGAATTTCAGATAGGCAGAATGTAATTACTTGGCCTGGAGTTCAGCCAGGAGCAGGGCCCAAGACCCCTACCCTTATGTAAAGTGTCACAAAATCTCCAATGACTGCAAGTGTGAGGACCTCAGCTTTACATCTCTGGCTGCTGTCATTGGTTCTTCATGGTTAATTACCTAATAGCAACCCTTGCAGCAAAGCTAAAAAGCAAACCCTTGCTTCTTGAAACAATTCAAGTCCCAGAAACTGAAAACTACGCAAAAATTACTTGCTGTTGGGTATCTTTTGACAGTAGGGAGCAGGTGGACAGCAGACCTCCTGTGCCTGGCACTGGTAGCGTGTCACTCAGAAACCTACTGGGGTTTTTGGATGGGCAAGCATAGCTTTAAAATGCAGCACCCCCAAAACACAAGCCTACTGTATCAACTGCATACCAGTCTCCAGAGTTTTGTTGTACGTACTTGCCAGCTGCTTCCATTTATTTTTCTTCATTTTTCATATTTTGACTGTAATAAATAATTAATCCATGGCTTTGTAACTTGCTGACAAATACAAATGCACAGCATTCCAACACAGTGTAATGTGTCACTCACAAGAGCCAACCTGCATGATGCAGAAAAGTGATGTGCAAAAGGCTTTGGAAAGTAGGCTAATCATCAAAGTCACTCACAAGATCCCAGGGAAACTTTTTCTGTCCCTTACAGGATATTCCCACTTGCTGTGGGCATCAGAACTGGATTAATATGTTCAAGTTTACAGAGGTCTAGTTGTCTTCCCACATGTTAGCTTGGCCCTTTCTTTGTAGCTTCTTTCTTCCAAGATCCCATAAACCTTCCCAAATGTGGAAAACAAAACTTGCTAAATTAATTACTTAGGGTGCTTCCCCTTCTTTATAGCCCTGAGCACCTGAACCCCAGGAAACAGGTTTTTTTCTTTCAGGCAAAGACACAAAGGAAAGCAAGGAGGAAGGCAGCAGAAGAGACAAAAGGGACTGAACTAGGCAATAATTAATCTGAGTGAGACCTATATGTTTCAGATGGGCAGGACAACAAGACAGAGAAACCTCTTGCCTGTAGAAAAAAGGTGACTTGATAGCTGGCAGCAGTGGTAGCAGCACAAGAGCAGCAACAAAGAATAGAGGCTAAATGCCAAGGTTCACAGCAAGAGTAGCAAAGCAGTGCAATCCACTATCAAACAATGGGGAGAGTGAAGGTGGGAGGAGGAACTGCAAGATTATCAGAGAAATACACAGTACAAACAACCCCCAGAGTGGTCACATAATCTGGCATCAAGTGAATGGTACTGAGTGCCAGGGGCTGAATTGGTGGGCTGAAGGGCTGCTGTAGAAGATGTTGCCTCAGATTTTTAGATTGAAGAGGTATCTCCTGTGCCTCTCTTGACCATCTATAGATGTCCGAGTTTGTGACGTGCATTACTGGCTATTAGGAATACACATTAAGCTGATTTTCTCTTCTGACTGAAGTTGGAACTGCAAAGAAGAGAGTCTGTAGTATTTTCACTTTGTTTTCCGTACACATATTTGTATTTATTTATTTCTCATTCTACTAATAACTGAGAAAAGAGTAGAACAAGGGTGTACGAATCAAAAAATTTATACTAGTCAGAAATGCATAGAGGAGCAAAACAATCCCAATAAGGCAGGTAAATGAAGGCCCATTCCTCACAAAATGCTCACCATGGTCATTTCAGAAGTACTTTTAAGTTTCAGTCAATACACAAAAAGCCTCTCACCACATTACACTCTCGAAATCCCCTGTGTTACCCCAGCCCTCCCCCACAGACACCCTGAGGAGGCAGACAGTGCTCTGACCTGCACGGGCTCGGGCGTGAGCTGCACCACGTGCTGCATGCGCTCGCTGTGGTGGTGTCGGGACTCCTCCTCATAGATCACATCCCTCTCATGCTGGGGCAGGTTCAGGAAGCGGCGAATGGTGCACAGGTTCTCCCAAAGGGTGCGGTTTTCCGGGCTTGGGTTTTCTTTCCAGCGCAGCAGCTCACACAGCCAGCCCTGCAATGGTACAGTCAGCACAGTCAATTCACCGAGCACCAAGGAACCAGATGTGAGCGGAAGGTCAGCTACACGTAAAGCTCTCTGCTGAAAGTTTTGCTGGTCTCATCTCACACGTAAACTCCCACCACCTCAAGCTGCCCTTTGGTCTCAACAAATCCATGATATACTCTATTTCCTGCAAGTTGGAGAAACTGACACAAGCAGCAGTGTCTTGTTCCCATCATATTCACACCATGTTCAAAATGCTCAGATATAAATATTTTTGCTACATAAAAGCAATGATGAAACAGAGATGCATCTTCACTTCCATTTCAGAGCCCCTTCATTTATTCATCCAAGCAAGAGAAAAGGAAACATAACTCCTGAGACTTGCTAACAACCTTCACTGCAACCTGCAGCTGTAGAACCAGAAATTCAACACTACTCCAAATGTCTAGTAGAATATACTATCATATCAAGACTTCTGAAATGCTGACACTATGTTGCACTGACTCCCCAAGCTCTGAACCCCACTAAACTTTTACATCTTTAAATAATAAAATCTAAGAGAAGATGCAGCCTTACAGAAAGGGAATCCTCTAGCACCTAGCACAAAAGCAGAAAACAGGGTCCTGCAGAAGTTACTAGAGATACCAAGATACTAGGCAAAGGTAATTCTAAACCCAACTACAGATCATATAAAGAGCACATTTTATTTCTGCTGTCTTGTTTTAAGGTTAATTTGAAATGCCTTTAAAAGGTTACTGCTGCATGTAAGGAGCTGTAGGACCTCTCCACAGGGCACGACTGCTCAGAACTCTGAGGTGAAAGCATCAGCCTCCAAAAAGAGGAAATGAGCCTGCACCCCAAGGGCAGGAGCTGTTGGGGTGAGGACAGCCCTGCATGTGCAGAGAGTGACCTGGAGTCCCCAGCAGGTGAGCCAGGGATCACGGCTGCTGCTGCTGCTCCTCCCCAGCGTGGGGGCACAGCCAGCCCTGTCCTGCTTGCCAGAAGCCAGCCCACTAGGGGCTGGGGACAGTGGCTCCCCTCCCGTGTCTGCACAGGAGACGCAATGCAAATGACAGAAGATGAGAAGATAATGCCGAGGATGCTGTCAACGCGCCTTACTGACTCCTGTCAAAATATTTTACCTAGTAGCTTTATAACCCATCATTTTCAAGCTACAGCTCAGCATTCTGACACCATTTTGACAGGCACCTTACAATACCTACAAGATAGCTTGATCAATGTTAAAAATGTTTGGTACAAGAAGCAGCCAAAATTGCATTTTTCTGACCAGTGACCAGAGCAAGCTGAACAGCCAGGTTCATCACCAGCCCACAGGGGGGACTTTTTGGTATTGCTTTTTTGTGTAACAACTTGTAAGCCATTGACAACTTCTACCGTGCACTCTAAACCCCGTGTATAATATCATAAGCCCTTGTTTATCTTACTCTCCACTGTGTCTTCTGCCTTCACCCCCCCAAAAAAGGCAAGATTTGATTATCTCCGCTGCATCAGCCAAGACAGCAACACCAGCTGTTCTCATTGTGCAGCCTCTTCCTCACGGCCTACATGTTAATAACCTGATCATTCCATTTTCTCCTTCAACTGCCGGCTGCAGCACAGCGAAGAGACAAAAACCCAGGCCCATCTGCAGCAGCTGTAGGCACTGAACTGTGAAGCCACCAGGGATTTATAAACTAATCTGTAACACAACACTGCCTTGTTTTTACAAGTGAGAGGCCACATTTGTGCAGACCTGATCTTTTCTTGCAATAAACTTGGAGGGCTGGAGGGTGGGGGGGGGCAAGGATGAAAACAAGATATATAATAATTTACTTAGGGGAAAAAAAAATCTCTGTGCTGTATTTTCAAAGTGTTTTGATTGGTATTTGGGTAAACTCTCAGCCAGGTGAAGTCTGCATTTTAATGGGGTTTGGCCACATCCCTTACCCTCAATTCTCTCCCTTCCACTGCTCAGAAATTCCCCAAAACGTTGTCTCTTTTAGAGAAAATATAGGAAGAAAATCTCCCAGCTCCACAATGTTTTCTCAGGGATTCCTCCATACAGAGGAAATAATTTTTGAAACGGAAAATAAACCATCTGTAGAAAAAATCAGCTCCTGTTGCTCCCTGTTTTCAGTGATCTGAGTAAGTCTCCAACAGAACTCTTTCAAGATGTTTCAAGCAGGTACGTTTAACACCTCCTGGGGGATGCTGCAGCATGCAGACCCATGGTGTAACAGAAAGTAGAGAATAAGCCCTGCAGCTGGTGGAGCTGGAGCCCGTTGCTGCGCAGGCCTGTGGGAGGATGCGGTGCCTGACTCTGTTGGAGCCCAGCACAGCTCAGCAGGGCCACCTCCCCTTCCCAGGGCTGGAGCGGGCAGGCCGATGGCGACTGCCGCGCTTTGATTTATCTGTCCCGTTATAATCAGTGCTCATTACAATCACTTAGAGCAACACTACAGGCCTCATTACGGACTAGGCACTTGCTGCCATTAGTCTTTAAGAAGGATAGCGCTCAATTTGCCTGGCAACATGCGAGGTCCTGACCTTGGAGCTATTAGGGAAAAGATTAGACTGCAGTGTGACCATGTGTGCAGACATGAGCAAACCAAATTAATTTCTGGCAAAGGGAGGCACCAGGCAAGGACCCTGCCATCCTGAGGACACCTGAGAACTTCCCCATTCCCCAAAGGAGATAAGCTAATGGCACGTTTAAAGGAGCCTGGTTCTGAAGGTGAAGCACATCCGTGGTATTTAGAGAGATATTAATCCAGTTTCCCCACTAAGTATTTGCTTGGCTGATCAGATTAAGGGATCTAGCCTTCAACAGCACACCCCCACCACAGCAGGCCCCAAGAAATCTGTGATACTTCACAGCCTCAGACATATTGCACCATGTGTACCCAGCTGCTACAATAATTAGCTTATGAATGTATCAGCTGGTTCTGTGATTTTTATAAATAATAACTAACCTACAGAGCAGAAAGATTTCCACGAGCCTAATATTAGCAAGAAATTGCAAGGTGAGCCTAACTGAATTGTCATTGTGCTAAATGCCCTGTCTTCTCTCACATTGTGCAGGACTGGATCTCCCCCAACACCATTTATAAATATTTATTTTTGCAATGTATTTGTGTCAGCTTTCTTCACAAGAGCCATTATTCGCTCACCCCCACACATACACAGGCATACCCACTGCGTGCATGTGTACGCTTATCTGCATCAAATCTGTCCTTTCACTACTCCTTTTCTATCCTTCCCTCTCTTTATTCAAGCATTCATTCAAGACCCTCTCTATCCACCTATGGGGCTGTTTATTAGGCAATAGCTTTGACTAATACGTGAGAAAACACAGTGTGCTGCAGCTTACTCACACGTTCTTTATGGCTGCAAGTAACCGCCTTCCCCAAGCACAGATGAAAAGTCTGCATCGGCTTTTTAAAATTATTTATTTAAATAATCTTAGCACGCCATCCAAGAAAGTTTTGCAGTACCAGGCAAAAAAAAAAAAAAAAAAGTGTAAATGTCAAATAAAACAGTGACAGATGACAGTATTCTCTATTGAATAGCACCGTTTCTTCGTGCATGTTCAATGAGAACTCATGAATTATTAATACACAAAATCTCCTTTTACTGTTAAAAATCTCAACTTGGCGTTTTTTGGTTACAATTTTTTTATTTTCTTTTATTTATTTCTTTGGGGTCTGTGTACGTTACACAGAGCTTTCCAGGAGAATTATTTCATTTAAGAAATGCTAACATACAGAAATTTTTGGAGCTACAGCCATTCACAGTGAATTTTCATGTATAGCTAAGCTACATTTATTGGTATGAAGAAGGAAAAGTGAAGGAGACACTACCTCACCACCTTTTCCCCCACTCATCCACAGAATCTGAGCTCACTGCATTACAAGTAAATACAATTTCTGTGAACGTATTCTGAAAAATCTAACAAATAACACACCCTCCCCCAGACCCGTAATACACTGCTTCTGGTCCTGCCTCCCCTGCACATCACAGGTCTCGCTCACCACACAAACAGCCCCCTTGGCTGCCAGAGTTACCAGAGAGTTTGATATACACCAGTGTCAATATGCGTGGCAGAATTCAGCCCTTAATGTCAGCTTCTAAGGTTCTCAAATGGGAATGTCTTCCATTAAAAATAAGAGGAGGAAAAACAGCACAATTAAAGGATGCTTTTGGCTCTACATTCAGGCACACCCAGTGCTTGTGGTTACAAGGAATTCTGCTCAGAACTTCCTTCATTTCACCCCAATCGAGAACGTAGCCCAATTTAGCTCATTAAAGAGAGCTGCAGAGAAGTGCTGGCCTCTATTTCTGTTGTTCTCATGAGACAAGATAAACATTTTCTAAGCATTTTGTTTGATAAAAAAAATTATATTAATGTCCTATTTTTAACCTCTCTCTCTGTCTTCTAATCAAATACATTTCCACATAGCTAAGCAAACAACAACAAAAATCTGCAGAAAGCCAGTCATTCCCATTGTGCTTTTATTCTGTTAAAGAAACAGCATGCTTAGAACACCAAAGCATGAGGCTTGACACCCTCAACCCCCCACAAGGACAGTGAGCTGGTGCAGCAATCCTGAGCCATATCCTCTGTCACTTATCCCACAGCCCTGTTTAGCAGCTTGATCCTTTCACTTTTGCTGGGCTTAGCCAGGAGCAGGGCAGCCAGACGTGCCAGACTACAGCAAGGTCAGTTTTTCCAGCACTCAGTGAAGGTGTGCACAAACACGCTGACCCCCAAAACTGCTTCCTGCAGATCTGCTGCCCTGCAGTCTGCCAAGGACCACATTTCTGACCAAGGACAAAGAAGGCACATGGGAAGAGTTCAGGCTCACATCATGCTGGGGTACAGGCCCATGTTTACACTTTGCCAAAAGCCACTGCAGGAGGTGGCAGTTGGGTGTCCACAGTGACTTAGTCACAGGCAGCTGTTCTGCTTTGAGCATGGATAAACCTGCAGCTTAACTGACCTTATGTTTCCCTGCACTCACATTAAAATTGATAACAATAATAATAACAACAACATGGTTAATTTTCTGCACTGACATTTTCTAGGGTCTCCAGTGAAAGCATGAGTAGGCAAATGAAGAGGTTTTTAGTAAGAGTGATTCAGGAATAAATCTCAAAAATAAATGTAAAAGGCCGTTTCCTCACCCACATCATCAGTGCAGAAAATGTCAACATATGTGACAAAAGGGAAAAAAAGCAGCAATGATTGACGCAAGTCTTGAAAGATCAGAAAAGAGATGCATTCCTCAGAGAAGGCTCCCTTCCCATGTGGGATCACAGGAGTCCTCTGGACAAACTTCCTCAGCATCTCTTCTCTATGCTTAGTTTGGGACTCTACAGTGCAAAATGAGCTAGATAATATTCAGCTCTTGTTCCTTAGTCGCCAAACTCTCTTACCATGAATCCAATAAGTGTCTATTAAAATAAATAAACCCCCTAATGATTCAAGATAACCTAATCAAGAAAGCTGAAATGGATAAAAGACTAACTGTAATGGAGAGTTCTGTCATGGCTTCAATGAATTCTTGATGAGGGCCGGGGGAGGGGGACTGAACCTGAGAAGCTTTACTTGGAGAATTTTGATACAGTTCAAGGTTAATCACTCAACAGCCTGGATTTTCTGAAATGCTTGGTACTTTTCCTCCCCAGAAAATGCAAGACATTTTCACGAGGGCCAGTTTCTCACTAGCCTCATAAAGCATGAGATTATTAAAAAAA
>VXBI01004410.1:611816-710606 GCA_013397375.1 Toxostoma redivivum
AAAAAAAGAGATACATTAGCCCTGAAGTACCTTAGATCCATTGGAACACCAAGTCTGCTTAGAGCTCAGCCTCAGAGGGAAGGATGCTGTGCACTGAGGGTATTTCCAGCATTCCAAGTTCAAACTAGCTTCTGCTCACACTAGAGAGGAAGTGTGGGCTTGTGGTTGGGGCAAGCAGCCCACCATCAGCTCCTTGGTCTGCCAAGGACTTTGTGAGCAAAGCCCCAGCTCCAGAACTGTCCCTTATTCATTCAGCTGCTGAGAGGCCAATACACTGCTGCAGATGGTGTCATAGAATCACAGAATAGTTTAGGTTGGAAAGGGCCTTTAAAGGTCTCTAGTCCAACCACCCTGCAATGAGCAGGGACATCTTCAATAGATGAGGTTGGACTCTGAGTAACATGAATGTTTCAAGGGATGGGGCTTCTGCCATTTCTGTGGGTAGCCTGTGCCAGTGTTTCACCACCTCATTGTAAAAAGTTTCCTCCTTATATATCTAGTTTGAATTTATTTTAGTTTCAAACCACTACCCCTTGCCCTGTCCCAACAGGGCCAGCTAAATAAGCTCCATTCAAGTACTGAAAGGCTGCAATGAAGGCTCCCTGGACCCTTCTCTTGTCCAGGCTGAAAAGCCCTTATTCTCTCTGCCTGACTTCAGAGGAGAGTGCTTCAGCCATTTGATCGTTTTTGTGGCCCCCTATGGACTTGCCCCAACATGTGGAAGTCCTTCCTGGGCTGGGACCCCAGAGCTGGATGCAGTGCTCCAGGTGAGGTCTCAGCAGAGCAGAGCAGAGCAGAGGAGAGGAGAGGGTCAGAATCACCTTCCTCAACCTGCTGGTCACGTTGCTTTGGCTGCAGCTTAGGACAGAGTTGGCCTTTTGGTCTAAGAATGCACTCTGACAGCTCTTGTCCAGCTTTTTGACCACCAGCATCCCCAGGTCTTTCTTGGCAGGGCTGTTCTCAGTCCCTTAATCCCTCAGCCTGTGCTGATACTGGGGTTGCCCTGACCCAGGTGCAGGACACTGTACTTGGCCTTTCAAACCCCATGAGGTTCATATGGGCCCACTTCTCTTGTTCTGGATGGGGTCACACTGTGACTGCATGTATAAGTCTTTAAAAAAGAAGCTCTAGTACAAAGGTACTTCAAAGAAATTCTAAGTTCAGTCAAGGAGAGAAATGTCTTTCTGCATTTCCTCCATATGTGACAAGAACATTGAAATACCAGCACAACAGATATGCCCCAGCTGTAGAGATTCAAAGCATCATGAAGACACTGAGATAAGGCTGTAAGAAGTTCCCTGTATGCACACACTATTTACACTACATATCTTCTCCACCAGTTGCTGCTTCTAGCTGCTGTTCATCATCACTGGGAGCTAATTAGTTTAAGGCCACAGAAAACACCTATTGTAAGCTAAAAGGGAGAGAGAAGGCATCCCATCCTATCAAATGAATACAAGGGAATGTAAGTTAGGAAGGAAAGAGAGGAAAGGATGAAATTAAGGGTTTCTAAAGCTAATCCTTTCTCAAAGTGACACTGCTCATTCCTCTTGCAGTGCCTGTACTTCCTTCTTGGAGGACAAGCAGAATGTGAGGGCATGGGAAGGTGGCCATGGTGTGGAATCCCATCTAGTGTGGGATCCTACTGTGGACTAACACCCTCCTTGACCAGAGAACTGGCAATGAAGCAGGGATCTTGACATGAAAAAGGAAAGTCAGAGGAAAGGCATAAAGGAACTTTCATCATGATTTCCATCCAAAGGTCTGGGTTTTTTTTTTTACCTGAAGGGCTTCAGCTGAAGGGCTTTTCTGCCCCCAAACTCAAACCCTCATCAAGCTTATTATTTGTTTGCTTACTTTCCAACAGGATAAAAATACAACCCAGAGACTGATCTTTGATAGCTTCACATTTTTTCAAATGTTGCTTCAAGAGGTCTCTCTTGCTTTACTGTGATGCAACTCGAATGAACTCCAGTCTCTTGAAAAGAATTTCAGTTTCAAGGCTATACTTTCTTTTTTCCACTGGACTGGTGAAGGTTCCGTTTGCCCTTCCCAGGGCTGATCCCCAGCAATGTGCTTCCCCATGCAACCTCAGGCTGATTAAGAAGAATCTCTTGCCCTGGGAGAACTCTATGGGAAGTCTGATCTCTATGTTCATACAAACTCTGCCCTCCCTCAGACTATCAACAAAGGCTCCAACTAGCTGTGCCCACCATTTATTTTGATAGTCACTTGTTTATTATGAACAGAATTACATTCCTAAACCCATTCTGCAAAGACTAAGAAAAAAGTATCTGCTGAGCACAGCATAGCCTCTGACAGGACTTTCACTAGCAGAGGTCAAAGGGGTGATGCTGCTGCACAGCATTAGAGGCACACGGTCATGGGGAAATGGTTTTCCTGAAGTTGTACAGTAGAGCAGTTGCAGAACTGAATGTAGAAGCCAGTTGAAAGACCAGCAGTCCAAACGTGCAGTAATCCAAGGCCAAAGTCTCTGCCTGTCCCACTGCCCAGCACTGCACTGCACACACAGGCCACCCAAACCTTTCTGAAACAGCACACAAGAAACCTGTCTTCTTGTGAATTAAATATAAACTGGGGGAACCCAAGTTGTAGATTGGAAACTAAATCCTGGCGCTCCAGCCACGCTCAGAAACATTCCCAATGTGCTAATACAGGGCCCAAGTTTACCCACTAAAAGGGCACTAGAAGGCAGCACCCCCAGACAATCCTGCTGTCCATCAGGTACATCCCTAACAGCTGGCAACTAAAACATGAGGGCAGCTTTGGAGGCTCTGTTGTGAAGGCACTGAACTCTCAGCTCCTGCTGGCTTCAAAAATACAAAGGGATGTACTGCACTTCACAAAGGCTAAGAATATCTAGATATAAGTTGCAAGGAATAAAATGTGAATTAAGGTAAATAAGTGATGAATAAGTCATTGTCTAAAATGAATGGTTTGAAATCTTTATGAAGGTGGATTTCCTTAGAGAATTCTCACCATACTACCTTGGTACCTCCATGAGGCTCTGAAACTTGCTTTTATATTGACTTGTGAGCTCTGAGATTTGCAACTTCAGTTTCTAGAAACTGCCCTTCTCTTCAGTCGCTGAGACTCTGCCATGAAAGAATGAAGATGGTTACTTGTTAAATTAGAGGTCAATTAACTCCACCAGTAGATGATGCCGCTTGCAATAACTGCTCTCAGTGGGTACCACTCTTCCTGTACAGAGACAGAGGAGGAAACAAGGCCTCCATTGCCTCTGGATGTACTCTCGGGTACATGACATACAGCCCTGTGTGCAAAATGTCAAAACATCCCTGTCGGAGATTCACTGCCTGCTAAAACTGTGAAGATCTCACAGCACCGTGGATTGCTGTTGACAGAACAGCAGTGCCCAACATAACACATGCCTTGTTAGCAAACTGGAAGCCTCTCAGTAGTCTGGGGTGAGGGAATAATAGAGGAATCCAATGCAACACAAGCCAGGCCTGTGGAGAATAGCAAGTGAACGAACCTTGGCGGAGAGTCCAAGCAAAGCCTCAGACTAGTTCTTTTTTCCCCTCTTTCAAACTCTCTCTTCTGCAAACATGGGCAGTTTTCAATGAGCCCTTCCCACCATGTAACTCAGCTGCTGAAATCAGCAGCATTTTTCACCAGAAATGCCCACAACGCACAGCTGGCCTGTGCAAAGCACTGGGAACACCCAACTGCTAGTTTTCAGACAAGGCTGACCATGACACCATGGCTCCCCCACCATGCAATCAGCTGTGCCCTTGCTTTTGGCACTCCTCTGGGCCACAGAGCTCCCCAGCCAGCAGTGGGACACCACAGGCACACCAAGGCCTGGGGCTGGCACACAGGTGTGTTTTGAGGGAACGGGAGGCCCTGTACCACTGTGGTTCTTGGCTGTGGCTTCCTCTGCCCCTGCCTTCCAGTGCCCCCATAAAGCACTTTCATGCTCCAGCAGAGCGCTATGACATCTCAGCCTGGCGAATGCTGGGCCATCCCAGGGAGCCAGCACTGCTTTGGCAAGGCTGTGAAACAAAAGAAACATCAGCCTCAGAAATGCTGCTGAAGAAACAAAACCTTTATGTGCAGTAACTTTGCTTTAAACAGCAACATTTGTGGATCCTGTTCTTAACCTTTTGCATCTGGTGTTCAAAATCTGCCCTGCTTTTCTTCCACGTGAAAGACTACAGATCTTATTTTTGTTTTGGCACTAGTGTGCAATGCTGCCAGAGAAGTGCACTCAAGCTGGCACAGACAAGAGCTGGTGAGCCACCCAAATTATTGTTGGGTGGTTCAGTCCCTCTCTATTTCAAGAAGCCTCTGGGTATAATGACAGGAAGCTTGCAGGCAATTTTAAACCAAACCTCAGGGAGGCTGGCATTCAGTCTGTGTTAAACATTCCTTATTAAAAGCTGTCCAGTCCGGATTCTGGGTGGAACTTTGATATCTGCATGGAGTAAAGAATAAGGGGCACGTTTGCAAAATCAATTGTGCAGTTTTTATATTTACTGCACGTTTACCACATATGTCATTTATTACACAGTGGAAAACCGTTAAATGCACAGTAGTTGTGCCAAGTGGCATTATGCTTTTAACAGCTTTATTCGTTTAACAGCTCCAGTTCTCATTATATTTTGCCATGTGGTACATGAGATTTTTATGCATTTAACAGTTTAAGAGGGTTCCATGGTATTTTCCTTTTATGTATTTCATACTGAGCCTGGGATTTGGTTGAGGGGTAGAAGGAGTATAACCCCTGTACCCTGACAAGAGAAAGCAAACGGCAAAGAAAATTAATGATTACATGAAGAAGGAAAAATTAATCAGATCCCCATTTGTCAGGACACAAATACCTGTAACAAGGACACAGCTTACCCATGTGCTTTGATGCTTTCTTTTATGCCTTTCAACCCCTTATTTTACATTTACTTTAATGACAATAATGTTTCCCTGCATAGAGGGAAAAGTGTGTTTTTCAGAGTGCATGCACCTAGATACTTCTATCCCACTCTCATACTGTCACGTGCACATTTGTGCATTTTTGTGTGCATATTGATGCCCTCTCCTAGCTGAACTGAATAATTTCATCCAGGATCAGAAGCAGCTCTTTTCACTGCATAAACAATTCTTTCCAACAATCTCCAATCCACTTGCTACCCTTCAAAAAAATCTGTCTGTCCTCCTTTCCACAAAATCCCTTCTGGTGCATTATATTTTTTTAAAGAGTTGGATGAAATTTTTAAATTAATGGATTCTCTTCAAGAACTTCACTCTGACCTAGGTTTGCCTGCATGTATTTTTTACACCCAAGGTAGAAATGAATCCCGTAGAACTCACTGCAGTGCCTTCTCACGCCTTTTTGTAGAAATGATTGGATCTGATGTGAATTATTCACATGGCAATGCCGTATGCATCACATACAACATGCTAAAAAGGAAACACCTGCCTAATATGCTGTTTCCCATTGCCTTCCCTCAGTTAACCACTTGAGAAAGCAATTTCATTACTTGCTGAATGAGTAGGATACCACCATTCCTTGTCCTACTGTCAGAGGTATAAGTTATGTACCACACGTGGGAAAAGACAGACATGTTTGCACAAAAGGGGAGAAAAAGCTTGGCTGTGAACTGACCCTTTCCTCAGCCTCTTTTAAAAGGGAAAAGGAAACCACTTAAGCAGGCAAAAGCCAAACATGGCAGGTTCCCCAGAGATGAAAATTATTATTGTTGTAGGAACAGACGTAATTTTATTGGTAGGAGGAAGAGATGAATCTAGTCCCAACCCCAGAGTTTGCTTTAAAAGCAAAATCCCAGAAAGCCCCACAACAATGAAATCCCCCATACCACTCACCTGACTTTTATTGGCAGCCACTTTGGCAAACAGAGCTTGAGATACCTTGGCCCTTTTCATCTCCTGTTGGATCTCATCATAAATGGCAGCTGTGATGTTGACGTTGGCGCTGTCCGCCTTAATGGGGAGGTCTGTTGTTGGTGTCGAGGTTTTGGCCTACCAAGAGACCATGAAAATAATAATTAAAAAAGTGCTGCTTTCAGCCCAGCCATCTGTGCAGAAATTATCAAAGGATTTCAGTCAGCTGATGCCAAACTGCATTAGCTACAGAGGGACACTTCCTGTCCATTATTCTAATCAGGTTAATTGTGATTGGAAATAATTGCAGTGCATTCCTATAGGACATGCAAGGCCCTGTCAAGTCTCCCCCTCTCCCTCTCCCAGCATGTTTATTGAGCAGCTCAACAACAGGATAGGTAGCTGGGGCACTGGGCTGCAGGCACACGCTGACATTGGCTTTGCCAGCCAGCTACTGCAGCACAGACACCAGGCTCTACCTTCTCCCCCCCGCCTCTAAAAGTGGCCTACACCTTGGAGGAAGAGCCAATTCTCCCAGAAAAAATGAGTAAATGGGCAGAGGTCTCTAAATAATAAATTATTACTCAATTTAATGCACTCCCTCAAGCCTCCCTCATTCTTTATTAAAACTATACGTATGTCACTTGAGTATGTATGGTTTCCCAGCCTTATGATCATTATGCTAGCCAGACAGTCACCTAATTTCACCTAGGAAATCAGTGGAAATTAAAAAAAAAATCATTTCATAAAGCTGGGCTTTGGCATGCCTTTGATGTGCTGCCCTCATTCTCCTAAACTCATATTGCGATTTTGTGTATTCCACTGCACTCCTTTTAATTGAATGATTTCCCATCAGCTTTTGTGACAAATGAAGGACAATAACGGACGCTGCCAGCACTTTCCCTGGGCTGGACTACCCCTGCAAGGCTTCTATCAGTACAGTCCAGAAGGCTGCTACAGGATGTCAATTTTAAAGTCCCTTGTACTGGTGGTCCCCAGAATGCACTGGCAGGAGAGGGAGTGAGGGTGGTGTGATGCTCACTGAGTGCTCCTAACACCAGCTGCCCCTTGGAGACAGATCTCATTTACTTTCCTGGCCTCAAAGAGGAGAGCTGCCAGGGCTGATCACTGCACCCCTTACACCTTATAAGGGAAATGTGGGCTACTGATAAAAAAAAAATCTCTGTTTTGTCTTGAGACCTAAATGTCTTAGGAAAGAACACAACATAAATGCAAAGTTCACACTTCCCAATAGAACCAAACCACCCATACACCCCAGTGACACTCATATTTGGCCTAATTATGAACCTTTTCAGATGGATCCGATTTTTGCGTCAGAGTTAACTCTGCTAGAGTACATCTCATGTTAATTTTTAACTAGACAGACATGCCCAAATGTTTATTTGTTAATAGGAAGGTTAACTAGACAAAACCAAACCTTCTGAACTACTTCTGTTTTGTTGTCCTCCAAATCTTTCTATTCCTGACATGTCTTCTGTACTGAGGCCACATTAATAACGAAGCCAAAATCAAATTAAGTCAACACCGGACTAATCACTCTTCCTTATGACTTCCAGATAAAACCTTAACCAACCTGTATCGTTTCCCTTTCCAGGCTCAGCAGGCACTGCTCTGGGCTTGCTCCCTGCCTGTCATAGGCAGGACACATGCAAAAAGAAGATTCTGCCGTTCCCTAAGGCCAGCCCAGTGTGCAGGCAGAGGCAGCTGGACAGCAGCTTGGGCAGAGCACAGCCACCATGCCCCAGGAGGCCAGGGCTAAACCACTGCCATCCTCAGGCTATGAGCTGGCTACAATGCAACACAGGGACCAACAAGGACACCCTGCTCTGAAATTCAATATTTGCAGATAGATGAGAGTTAGGGCAATCGTGGGTAATGAAAGAAAACAACAAAGAGTCCATGGAAAGGAAAAGGACTGTCCAAGTTTGTCAGGACTGATTTAATGGAGATTTGTCAGGTATAAAAAAAGTCTTCCCAGGCACTGGAGCCTTTGGCTAGCACAGCAGCCGAGGTCACCATGATCTCAAAGGCTGTTATGGATGTCTGAGATCCTGAGAAGAACAAAATTAGCATGTAAAAGAAAGATTTAAAATATAACTCCATCCTGCATGTGTCTCATAACCTTCTAGGTCCACAGCCACATGTCAGGAAAAAGCCTGCCCCGCACACCCTGAAAGCCACACCATTTTTAATTTAATCAACAAAACAGGAAGGGCAAATACCAACCAAAAGTCACTAGAATAAAGTGTTTAATGGTAAAGGCCTAGATTCAAAGCTGGTCTTGATATTAAGGAGTTTACCACTACTGAAACATCTTACTGCAAACAGTGAGGAAAAAAAAAGTGTTTGCAACCACAGTGTCAGAGCACTGCAACCTAGCCCCTTACTGCTAGGGTTCTGTGAGCACACAACAACTCCCAACAGCTAAGAGCATCACCCTCACAGCAATTGTACCTCATTTTTTGGATCAATCTCTCATTCGCACCTTGAGGCAGGTCCTGAACCAGGGATATCCCAAAAGGGTGTCTTGGGGCTGGCTCAGAGTCAGGGAGAGCAGAGCTGGGTTACTCTGCATGCCCTTACACCTGCCTGCATGACAGTCCCAGCACAAGCATTTCCACAGGTATCTGCCATTCCTCTCCTACCCAGCACACTCCATCCCAAAAGCATTGCTGCAGGATATCGGTATCTATGGAAACCATGTTTCCAATTGCCATTCCATCACCTTCTCTGGCACACTGACACAGTTCCTGCACGGCTGGTACAGCTCCTACCCCTTGCTGCCCCAAAGCACCCTGCTCCAGGGTGGGTAAGAGAGCTGCCTGGGGAGCTGACGCTGCTGGAATCGCGGCGCTGCCTGCGAGGACGGCATTTGTCTTGTCAGAACTAATACCAGGCATATGGGGAAGCGCAGTAGCCGTGCTGCCTGCCCGGGAGCTGGGAAGAGCCTCATTTGCAGAGGTGTCCAAGTTGTCAAAACAGCACCTGTGCTGACTGGTGCTGGCCCTCTGAGGGCTGGGGAAATGTTACACAGCGGGCACAAGGCGAGCGCTGAGTACACAAACCTTTGTGTGCTGCTTTCACTGATCAAAAACCTCACAATATTCTATTGGATTCTTCAAGCTGAAATAAGGCAAGTATGTGCTGGTTTATACTTCTAGAGTACGGTTTTCTAGCAACATCTAGCTCTTACAAAGACAGGCAAAAATTCCATTATTTTAACTTATGTTCTAGCTGTGGCTAGAGCATGGGAAAATAGCATATTTCAAGACAGGAATGAAATGGGGCAAGAGATCCGATTTTCATTCTTACCGGATTGCATTTAAACTCTCAAATTCTTTTCAGTGCTTGATTCTAGTACAAAACCTATTGCAGTAAATATAAGCAGGAGTAAGCTAATTCTTTAATGAAACAATACCAATGCATAAAGTGGCTACTCTATTTAAATAGTAAAATAGTATACCCACTATTAAAACCCCTATATATTTTTATTTTTACTTAAAGGTAACTAAAAAAGGTAAGAAGAATACAATGAGTTCCCCACTTAATGAAAATTCAGTGTCAAATTTGGGTTGGCAGGATAAGCTTCTTTTCAGTGAAAACAGTTATTTACATCATTTATTCAGTGAAGTGCACATCATGTCTGGGTTAAACTGAACAACCTCAACAGTTTCTACAAAATCAACATGCTTTCCCTAAGGATGGTCAGTTTGAATGTAAAACTTCACTTCCCCAGCAGTGCTTGCTTGCTTACTTACTTTTAGCAGCTGTGACTACAGAATTCAATGAGAAGTGATCATTGATACTATTAGAAGGCTTACACAGGCCATTTACTAAAGATCAGTAAAGTCCTAGAACTGACGCATCACGTCTGTACTGTTAGAAAGTTCAGATTCAAGTCAGGCAAATGTGATGACAGAAGTTCATCAGCAGCCCTGTGCAAGCAGTTTCACTTTGCAGAGTACACATGTGGGACTGCATCAGCCTGGTACAAGGGGGGAATGACTGTTACAGTGTAGTTTGGGGATGCTTTCTTAGTGCAAAGGAATAACCTGCCCAGGGAGGAGTGAGCAGCAGCAGCACATTAATAAACGCATGTAGTTAAGTCAATAAGATAACAGCTGCTTGGGAGCTCTAAGCATCATCTTCCTTCCCAGCACACTGTCCATTTCCACTTTCTGTACCTCAAACATTTACTTGTAAAAACCTCTAACTCAAAGACTGTGATTTCCTATGCAAAATATGGAGCATGGTATTTTCTAACAACATCTATCTAATGCACTATGGACCTCTGTCCACTAGACACTTTTTACGGCAACATATATGAACCAGAAGCCCAGAAATTTCCTGTGTTCTGAAGAAGGTAATGGACACAGGCAAAAATCTACATGCACTGCCTTTCTGTGATATATTCTATAATAGCCATTTAATGGACATATATCAACAGCCTGTATGCAATGCCCACATACACTCTTTCAGGCACTAATGTTACATACTCCTTTGCATTTATGGCAATGATTAAATATAGAATGATCATCACAGTGTCTTCCTGACATCCACTAAATGTCTCTTAACAGCCACTCCAAAACCTTACAAAAGATTTTCCACAACTCATCTGGGCAAGGGGAGCAACAGACAGGGGAAGAGTGGAAAGAAACTCCTTTCCTGGAATTATCTGGACAACAAACAGGTACCAAGGGATTGCATCTTACCTGGGGTGTTCTGGAGGAGCTGGGGCTGCTGGCAGCTGAAGACACCATGCTCACATTTGGGTTCATACTTCTCTCTCTCTCATCCTGATAGATACGATCCCGCTCCGAGTCAGGCAAGTTGAGGAAATTCTGCATTGCCCGTAAGTTTACCAGGAGGGACTGGGAAGCTGTCCTAGGGTCTTCTTCTTTACGCAGGATCTCTGACAACAAACCCTGGTTTAAAAAAAAAAAAAAAAAAAAAGCCAGTCATGCGTTGATGGGTTTCTTTGGTTTTTAAAAATTTGTTTAGTGTAACCAGCTGGGTTGCAATACTGAGAATCTACATCAGAATCTCATGGGCTCTCCCTGAGGGGATATTTTGTATGAAACTGTTTGTCTTCTGGGGGCTGGGGTTTATTTTGGGACTGTCCTATTCTGGCACAGTAATAAGCTTCTGAGTATGGAGACGCTGGATAGGAAGATAGGTGCACTGGTTAGAAGAAATTGCAGTTATCACCAGGTGCTCGCTGCAAATATTTTAGGAGCTGTTAGATCCCTCTCTCTCTTTCTCTTTTTACTTGAAGCTGGGAACACTTGGCAATCCTGTTCATCTTTGACAAATCTGCCAAGGTTGGTAAATTTAGTTTCGACATTTAAACAGTGCAGGAGGTTTATAAAGAAAAATGTTTGGCTGGGTTTTTATGTTACAGTCCGCTCATTTCAGTTTGGACAGTCATTTTTGAAAAGAGAAAAATGAAGCAATAATAAAACATTAGAATCTAGCTTTAGGGATTTAACCCATTCTTTCATGCCTCATTTTAAAATACCACAGGCTTCATATTGTAATTGTGAATGAACACCATATTAATCTAGTTTTTACAAAAGCCATTACACAGCATTTCCAAAAAATAAAGAGTAAAAAAAAAAAATCAAAATAATTGGAGAAATGAAAATGTCATTAAAAGAGGCTTAAATCTAATAATGGGATTAAATTTATGCATAGAACTATGCACTCGCACTCAACAGTCCCACAGATTATCTACAAGTTAAAGGCACAGCACACGAGTCTGGATCAGGGCCTAGAGAAACTACCAAAGACACAGCGTGTGCCACCAGCTTCCCCCAGACACCCCCTCATATCTGACACTTCACAAACTGGGACTTCCTTCCAAATAGCAGGAACAATAAATTCCTGAACTATACCTGTTTAAATGTACTGGTGTGCAAGGAAGCAGAGAGAGAGCATTTCTGCCCATTAAGACTACTTCTGTCTTACCATATCATTATGATATCAAAATGATCTCTTACGTTAGCATGCAATTCTATGTGCTCATTATTTCAAAGGGCTATCCTGCCAATATACTTCCCTGAGCCATCTGACACCGCTCCTGCTTCCCTCCTGTCCGAACCCAGAGGCTGTCAGGCTGTCTGCACTGCTGCTCCCAGGAATGCTGGCCACTGGAGCCATGTGAAATCCCAGCTGGAGCTGCGAGGGCTCACCTTGGCTGGCTCTGAGAGAGGAGCAGTTCAGCAGCAGCACGCACAGGGACCCTGCAGCCCCGACACGGCCCCGCTGTGGCTGTTGACAACAATGTTTTGCAGTTACTTCACAGCCAGCACCCAGGCAAGCTGCTCCCAAGGACAGGCAAGGCTTACTTCTTTCTTGTCAGAAAAATGTTACTAGAAAGCAACCAGATACCCTAAGCCCTGTAATGTTTAGTTCTAATTTATTTTCTTCCATATCAGAGAGCCTCCTTCAAAAAGCCTTGCTAAAAGCACTGTCACTACAGTTGGCAAATTAACCAAATGCCAACATTTTTAGTACATAATCATCTTATTTACCAGTCTTCCTGACAAAAACAACTGACCAAAAAATTACATACCTGTATCTGCTTTTATCTGCTATTAAATACCAACACTAAAATACACATGTGAAACCTCTACTTCAGCAGAATTTATACCACAAGTGCTCTAAGCAAGTTCCACACAGAACCTGAAGGTAGGCTCCATCTTTTCAGCTTCTCATCTACATAATCAAGCTGAGGCACTCCTAATTACATTTTTCTGCAATGATCACTGTGGGTACCAGAAGAACTGGAGCTGGGAATGGAATCATGGTTAGCATCACTCAGAAGTGGGATGCAATAGAGAAGCTGGCTGGGGAAAAAGATCTGCTCTCTGGGGAAAAGTTTTCAGAATTTGCAGTGCTGGGCTGCTATTTTGTGCAACCTCAACACAACTGCAAGCTCATACCTGGGCTCTTCCTCAGGGTTTACCACCTCTCAGAGAAGTTAAGAACATTTTGAAAAGCTTTCTGAAGTTTGACAGGCTCATAGACTGCGGGAGATTAACCAAAAAAAGGAGCTTGAAGCCACAACCCACGTGATTCCAAGACCAATGCAAATCCTTATTAAAATTTTCCCCTAAAGTTAGTGAAAATTTTTTCAAATGCAGTAAGTAAAGGAAATATCGTTTCTACCAATTCCCTAAATTTCTAATTCCTTGTGTCTTTGAAAGGATATATATGTAAAACTTCTTTTTAGAGGAAAAACTCAACTTCCAAAACTAATGAGCTCAGTATGAAAGAAAGGGACCTGAAAGCTACTGGAGCTGACTCTAAGACAGCTTTTTCTCCCTCCCATTTTAGCCTCACTAAATTTATGGTCCAATTTCAAAAATGGAGAGCAGAAACGTATGTGAAAGCATGCCAGCAATTACTTTTCTGTGCAGTCATTGACTCCGTATGTAAATCAGAGGCTCACATGTACGAGTGGCTTGCTCATGGCACGAAGAGGTATCTCAGTGCCTGAGATACCAACCCTTATGCTTGAAGGCTCTGTTTTATCACCAGAAACACCTGTCATGGGGTAGATTTGGTGCCTGTGCTCCTGCTCCCATGAGGCTCTCACCCTGCCCTGCGACAGAGATGCAGCAGTGTTTTGCAGCACTGGTGTTCCATCAGCAGGGTGGGAGCCTCTCCTAAGGCAGGCACCTGCTCCAGGGGGAACTCACTGCTTCCCCAGCACTGTGACACAGCAGCCCTGCTCCAGGCCCACAGGTAGGCAATCTGGCTGCCAAGAGGGTTTTTCTGCAGCTCCTCTAAGTGCTTTGGCAGCTTAGGGACCATGTAAATAGCAGGAGAGCTAATAAGAGAACTGACTCATGAGGGACAAATCTCGTGTCCTCCTGCAACTGAAGATAAACAACGCTGGTTAACAGCAGCAACAGCAGATAGCTGTGTGATAGGGGAGGACAATAAAATAAAGTGTCTTGAGAGCAGTAATGTTTACAATAATATAATTCTGAGCTACTGAAGTATACACAAACTAACCAGTGAGCAGCATTATAAAAAAATAGAGTGATATTAAATAATCTGTTCAGCCTTTTTGTCACCTGCAACAAATTAGGCTTTCAATATGCAAAACATCTTCCTTCCAGAAAAACAAATGATCATGATTTCATTTAATTGTAATTTAATGAGGCATAATGTATTTTTTAAAGTGATATACACCAGGTGTGTGGTGAGGAAACTGGCCCAGCCAGACAAACCCTACTATTTCTATTTTTAAGAAAACCCTAAAGCCAGCCAAAGACTGTTTTCATTTCTGCAAATTATGTTCCTGCTGGAGGGGGTGAGGGAGGGAAACCCACAGCATTCATAGATTTCTTATAAAATTCCATTGGCTAAATTAGCTCATTCCGGCTTACTTACATCTCATGTATTAAAAAATAAAAACAAAAAAATTGGCAGTTTGCAGAGTAACCAATTCTGCAAACCTAAAAGATCATCTTCAGGGACCAGAAAGTCTCAGTATGACTTTAAATAGGCAAACAGATCTTCTACACAGAACACAGCTCCCAGGATACGTTTTAGGACATGTAGCTTGATAATACCATTGCTTTTCCACTCCTCTGCATCTTTTTTAAACCGGCTGCTGAAGAGGCATCTGATGAAGTTTAATGTTCACACAGGCTGTGCTTGCAAACGAGGGGTGTGATCACCCTGAGACAAGGGCTCTGCACAGCCTGGTTTACCCTTGGAACTTGCACTATTTTTAAAATTACACACTGGATCCCTAACTGACTTTAAGAAAATAATACCTGTGGTGGAGAAAAAAAAGCACATGTCCAATCAAAACAAAAAAGTCACTGAATCTATTTAAGGAAGGAGTAATTTTGAGCGTGTTTTTTCAAACTAGCTGAAATGCAGTCCCTTCAGGCCAGCAAAGTCACTGTCACAGGGGTTTGCTTTGCATTTATTCTATGAAACCCCACTTGTAAACTTTTTTACTTTTATTAACTACTGGATTTCCCGGACAAACAACCCAAACCTCACTGGCACCTAATCTTTTTTTTAAGCAGCTTCTGAGAGATGATGCAGTACAATGTGGAGTGAATGTTAATCCAGCTGACTCTGACTTCCAGTGGACCAACTGACCAGCCCCTGAGGCAAACACAGGCTTGACCAAAGCACAAGAAGGTGAGCAAAGCCTCTGTACCCTCTTCCCAAAGGGCTGCTGCTCAGGCCTGGAAAGGTGTCACTGACATCTCAGTGGGACAGCAGACTGCAGTGACCAAAGGGAGGACAGTTTTGCAACTGGAACTTTTGAAAAGCAATGTGGATGGGGGTGAGGCAGTGCTGCTGGAGTGCAGCCCAGGCACTTGTGCCCTGGGGACAGAGGAGAATGAGGGCCATCAGACAGCAGGAGACTCCCAAGCACTGCACAAGGCCTCACACACATCAGCTTCGATGACTTGGATACAAGTCATGCTCTCCCTCTTACAGACCTAAGCCATTTGACTACAAAACCAGGCACTAATGTTAAAGAGGTTCAGAAGAGGCTTTGGACAATCAAAGCACTGGCCAAGGCAAAAATTTAAATAAACTCAACTAATGTGCTAAACCTCAGTTTATATGTTCTGTATAAGGAAATTATATATATGAAGGACTGAAAAAGCATGAACACTTTTTCAGACTTTCATTCTATTTGTGCCTCTCCATACTTCACCTATGGCCAAAAGCAACAGAGAAAATGCTGAAATACTAGAAAAATACTGCTTCTGCAGTGCTTAAAGTTCCAAGTACTTTTAAGCCATGCACTTGTACTGACAAGTCTCAACAGACAAGCTATTCTGCTTTCCATCAGGGATAGATGTGACCCCGAGCAGGATGAGAAAACATAGAGATTTGGTGAATTTCAACATCTGGATCTCAAAGGTCAGTCATGTCAACCTGTCCTCTCTCAGCACACAAGGCATGTTTCCAGCAGGGAAGGTAGCACCCAGGGAGCTCCTGGTTAGCTACACGTTTCTGCTGAGCTACATCATAACTGTACCTTGAGCATACAACAACAAACTTGACTTTGCCAAGCTAAAATGATCATTTATATTTACAGTTGTCTGCTGCTTGCAGTTGCAAGCTGGAGGCAGCAGGTCAGTCCAGGAGCTCTGCAGCAGAAGCACTAACTTCTCACAACCCTTCAAGGAAATAAAGCATTTCCACCTGCTGTGGTTTTCTCACGTCAAGGCAGGATTTTACCACAACACCTCTCTGCCTCTCTGCATTTACTTCAGGTCTCACCTCCAGTATTATCTTCTGGGCTGAACAAGATACATTCAACATTCTGAAATACTTCTCTTTGCCTCTAAGTATACAGCACTTCTCAAAAATCTCTAAATTAAGTACTTGTAAGCTTCTTGGGACTCAAGCTCATTTTCAAATGCTCACTGCTGTCTTTCTCTTCCCTTGCATCTCTTCCTAATTCCAGCTAGGATATGAAGCAGAAGTGCTGGAAGTCTATCAGAAATGCTTATCCTGGCAGTGTGTCCAGTCCAATTTTGCTGAACAAAATTGCTTTAGATAATCAGTGGAAAATTTTGAGTGGTTAGCCAAACTAAGCACCTTCACGTCCATTCTGTCACAGTTTCCATCAGGCAAAAGTGTTTTTGCACCATGCTCCCTCACCAGCTCTTCTTTCTCAATAGTCAAATGTGTGGTGCTACATTTGTATCAGTTTTACAAACCTCAGAGCTTGAAAGACTCTGACTGAGGCTAACTCTCTGTGAATGGGAGATCAACAGTCTCCCAAGTACATTTCAGTGTACACCTCACATCAGTCCTTCATTTAGAAAAAATCTTCTGATCCCCAGATTCAGTGCCTACAGGCAGAGTATGAGTCTTGTTCTTAAACTCATTTAACTAATGCTAAAATGCATACATCTCAGGAGAGAGCTGCTTAGGCACAAAGCATTTAGAGGCTGATTTCAATAAAACTTATACAGGGTGCAACAATGACAATTTGATTTTTATTATTAAAAATGAAGTGTTTAAATCCTCAAAGAAAACGGCTTTATTGCATTAGTTTAATAAAGCGCCTTTTTTATTATGGTATCTGTTTTTATGAGGGAAGACAGGATGTGCATGAGGAAAAGGAGGCAGAGAAAGACCAACCACCTGCATACCACTTATATGACGTGGGTCAGACCTTTATCCTGAAATATGCTGGAAAATGAGCAAAGACACACAGCTTGTGTGCACTGTAGATCTGTGCCCTTGCTTCCAAGGCTCAGGAGTCCTGTGCATCAGTTGAGCAGGCAGCAGCCACCTCCTACAAGCACACATTCTGAAAGCCTGACTCACATGCTACTTAAGATCTTTTCATTCAGCCTATTGAATACAATTAAGTTAATTGAAACTGAAATTTTGTGCAGTGCAAAACCCACTGTTGGAACAAATATCCCATGTACCAAAAATCTGCAATTTATTAAAGTAAGCACTTCCCTTACAGACTGCCTTCTTTCCTGTGAGTACAACAGAACACTGCTTGTGCCACATTACACCCAAGAATAAAACAAGCAGGCAGCATGAAAGGGTTTCAAGCTGTAAGAGAGAGTTTTCTAAGAGGGTAAAAACCAACAAAAATCCCCCCAAAAACCCAAACCAGAAGCCTTGCTAATTGAAAGTCTGTGCACAATGGGGCAGACACCATAGCGATGAATGCAGCCTGACTGTCTCACTAGGTACCAGGCAGAGAATTAAAGCTCCTTGTGTTCCTCTCATTTGAGTTAAAGGGAAAATAATTTGTAAAAGGAATTCTGTCCAGAATTTGGCTCACAAGCAAAATAGGTGGAAGAGTCAGTTATTTCAACAAACCATATTTCTGATCTTAATGCCTTGTAGAGGACTCTTCTGAACCCACTTCCATTTGGAGGAATTTTGCCAAAGAAAGCAGCATTAAAACAAGTAGTCACAACCTAAAGCCTTACTTCCTTAGCAACCAGACTACTGCTGTCAGAGCCCCCAAACCCACCCCAAATAGGTGACCAGTGACACCTTTGTATGTTAACAATGTTATTTCCTTCTTCCTCATTGCAGAAACCTGGACTTGCCTGCAGTTGCACCCAGCATCAATGCTGTGTTCCCCTATGCCTCAACCTACACGTGCAGCCAAGGTGTGACCAAATCCCTTGAACAAGGAGGATCAGTGCAGCTTATTTCATCATAAACTTCACTACATCTGAAGCTGGTGGAGTTTGCTCCTCATCAGGCTGTTACTTCCTTTAATCCAAAGAGACGTGGTTGGCACCAGCTACCCAGGCAGGAGCTGCGCTGGGTGTGTGCTGCTTTCCCATCTGCAGGCTGGGAAGCCAATGCTCCCACACGGAGCTCCTCAGGGCAGGAAGGAGGGAGCAATGCTCTTTGGGAAGAAAGTTACAAGCAGCCTGAACACGCTGGTGTTTTTATCCAGCTCTTTTTGTATCTGGCCCCACAACGACTCGATTTAAAAAGCCTCAGATTCAAGGATATTTCCAGTTTCAGTGGCTGTTCAGCTAAATAAGCACTGGCCACTCGCCCAAACATTTTACTAGTTTTGGCTATTATGTCACAACATTGGCAAAAAAAAAAAGATGCTTGAAAAAAGAGGAAGATACAAACTGAAACACTCCTTCATTCTGTAGGCTTTGCAGTCCACTGGGTACTCCCAAGGAGAGCAGCAGTTCACTGATCAAGTGATTTAAACTGTCTGGACCCTTACAAAGAGCCCAGTAAACTGTCCTGACTACAACTCCATGAGCCTGCAGCAATGAGGAATGCTGAGCAAACGAGAAGAATAGTATGTTCATTTTCTGTATGCAGAATAGAATTCAAATTACTTATTTTCAAATTTATATTTTGAAGAGTGGAATCACTTCAGCCCCTCCAGATTTGCTGAAAAGCTTTCCAGCAAAGCACAAGGTAATTTTTCACGCATTTCCTTTAAAATACTCCTCTTAGTCCTACTATTTCCTGTAACCAACATCACCTACCAATTTATCAAAACATTACAACCTGCAATAAGCAAGTTCTGGTTATTACAACCTTTTGGTTCAGATTGCAATTTGAATGCTATATTAGGAGACAATAAACTGCAGGATGGTACAAGGACTCTGCCCTGAGGATGGGCCAAACTCCATGTGCGTATTCTCCAGGAAGAAGTCCACAGCCCTTGTCCTGCCTCCCATTTCAGAGTATCTCCACTGGCCAACATGGTGCTCATGTTTCAGGGGCCACCCATCACCTGGAAGTTATCCTGATGCAAAGACAAAGCAGGCTTCAGCCAAGTAAGCATTTTTTGAGAACTCCAGCCTGCACTGGAGCAGTACTGCACTGTACCGACAGCCTTTTGACTTCACTGCACTGCTTGAGACCAAGGAGAGACATCAGCTCCCTCTGTGCACAAAAAACCTCCTCACCCTCTACAGTCTGTATATTGCAGGCACTTCCTTCACTCGTGAGCTTTTAAAAATGTGCACAAGGCAATTCTAAGTGTGAGGTACACCTGCTCTGACAGCTGTACTTCTCCTACAGAGTTACAGTATTAATCAGAACTTTCCTTGTTTTTTTTTTTTCTCAAGATTGAGTGGCTTTATACAACCAGAAAGTGCCAAAGTCTTATAGAACTCAAACCCTTCCCTAATGACTGTTTTAGTAACAACTTCAGCTTGGCTTTAGGTCTATGTGCCTTACGAAGATGCTTTCCATTTTAACGTATCACATAAAACTAACTCAGGTGTTTCATGGGCCTCAAAAAGCTGTCTGCCTTCAATTCAAATCCACTCACACTCCTGCATGCAGTTTTTAAGGTCCAGATAAGGATGTCTAGCTTCCCATTAGCAAGCTGTTAGTTCATAGCAGCAGTCTGAGCAGAAGGAACAAACTATTTCAGTAAACAACACATTCTTCTGACTTAAGGGTCAGAGGCAAGAGGGAGCCAAAGCCAAGGATCCTGGCCATAAAACCCTGGGTACAAGCAATGCAATTGCACAAGCAAGAAACTGAACCTCCTGCCCCAATAATACTGCTAACTGCCTTAGCCATGGCAAGCTCTCTCCATGCCACAAGAGCAGCAAAGGCTCAATAGGGTATCATTCCAACAGGCACCATTCTTATCATTGCTGAGCAGATTGTAGGCAACATCATCTTAGACAAACATGGTAGTGTGCATCACCATTTTAAATATTTTGAAGGTTGCGTAGGAATTTCTAACTTATTGAAAAATGTCATTAAAACCACCTGCAATAATTATATTGTCTCTGTGTGTGCTTCTACCCATCCCATGTGGTGAATAAATAGGTATTTCGATTCCACAATAGTGTGAAATAAAATTATGACACTGAGTCCCTAAATATAAGAAGCAGAGGTTAGCCCAAGAAACTTACTAAATATCAGGCATATACACTTTGAGGGTTCTTCATTCACACTTTCAAACGAATAGGAAAATTCTCACTTTGGAACTTTCTGTTTGAAAGAAACCTTCTTCATGGCTAACTCAACCTGGGCCAGCTCCTTGCCAAACAGCCTGTGCAGCTCTCCTGTGCATACAGCAAATACTAAAGTGCCTGATGTTCAGTCTCCACTTCAGTGGGAGCACTGTGCTCCAGGAAGCGTATAGTACTTGTCACAGAGTCTGAAGTGCTTTGTTTTCACGTGTGCAGACAATATGCCCACAGGTATATGCAAATATTGTTGTCTTCAGTTACGTATTTCTAACTTCAAGAGAAAGATGTGGATGTTTCACAAACCATACAATTTCATCTCTCCTCCTTCTGTCCCTCCTCACGTTCTCCCTCCCACACACACATGCACACGTACAAGTGTCAGCCACTTGTTCCGATGGACTTAGCCTAGTTTGGATCAAAGCTTCCTCTACTTCATTTAACAGATTTGCTCAGATGGAAGGTCTCAAGGGAGAAATAATGTTAGTAAGAAGGGGCTTTTCAGCATTGAATATGTAGGTCATTGGACTTTAAAATAAATTAGAGAATAATTTATCTATTAAACAAGCCTCACAGTACATATTTCATGAAGCTATACTTAATTATAGGCTAATGTGCACCACAGAGCTACCATGAAGGAAGATTAAGCAGTGGCCCATAATGCAGTGATTAATACCATTATTAGCTGTCTGGCACACAGCATCTATTATTTGGTACCATCAGGAGAAACAAAAGACCTCCAGTTTCCAATGCTGGCACTTCTGTGAAATGCAACAAACCCAAACCTTTCCAGAGAGAAACGCATGCCTCTCGGTACCTTGGAGGCAGCAGGAGAGATGCACGGAGGTGAGAGTAAACTTGAATTTCCACTCCAAGTGCCTTTTACAGTTTGCTTCTCCACCATGGATATGTGCAAATATCCCACACCTTCTACTGTGCAGTGCAATACTGACTGCCCGAGCCCCTCTTCTTAATAACCTGAACAGTCCCTGATGTGAGGGGAGCTTGATTTGAGTTGGAATTAACAGCTGAGGACAAGGAAACATAAGTGTGTATCTATACTCTTTTGCTACAGCGATGGCTCCTGGGGACAGGATGCCCTAGATATAAGACCACTGGTCTTCTGTGTTAGGGTGCTGTTGACTAATAAAATACTATTGTAAGATGAGCAAATCTTTTATGGATGCTGTAAGACTTGGAATGTTCTGGAATCAGTAAGTACATCATATTACTTGTAAGTAGGGCTAAGAAGCAGGTAATATCTTTCTTGTTGGGGAATGAGCCTTTGACTTAATAGCAGACTTGGGGATTACCAGCCCAGGTCTCCCAGTGCAGCTAAAGGAGAGCTTCATGTTCATTGACAGTGACAAAACCCTCACTGGCAATGTTACTGCCGACCCCTCACTCCAGTTCAGAATATGTCATTCTGTCAATACCATCCACCTTGATTATACCAGGTTTTATATACAACGGGTTATGATCCCAGAGGGATGAAAAGCTTTTCCAAATTAAAAGTGGCATTTTAAAGAGGAAATACTCATACATTCCTATGTACTTTTCATTTGATATCCTCAAGGCTAACCCCAGAACTCAAGTGTTTTTCTCTGAGTGCAGCCATCTTATGAATTTAATGGAAGAAGGGAAGTAATAAAATGTGCTCCATACTTTAATTAGTTCCCTCATAACATGGCATTTCTAAAATGGCAGTGCCAAAGAAAATCATTAATCTAGGAGAACAGACAAAGGTACTGTATGGGGCAAGGGACAGACCTCCTAGAGAAACACACTCCTCCGTTTCTTCTCTTGCTGGGTAATCTTACCTCAAAGCTACACAAATTTGACTCCAGCTACACAAAAGGAATTCATAACAATATTAAATATTAAGCCACTTTCCATTTCTTAAGCCTTGCTACAGAGTATCACAATTGAGAGATCACATGTTGTATCCTGCAGGATAAATATAAGTGGCCTGTCTTTCCAAGCACACATTCACCCTGGGTACTCCAGGTGCCAGGATTAAACTGATACTATCATAAAATCATTTCAACATCTGCATTTCACTAAGTGAGTGAGAAAACCTGTGTCAGATGTATGAAAGCAAACACAATCTGCTACAAAAGGCAGTGGCTTTTCCCAGCACACTTGCCTTACACACTTCTTGTGGGAGCAGCCTCTGGCACTAGTTGTGACATCAGTTGTACCACAGGAAGGAATTGAAGAAGCATCAGAAGGAAGCCCAAAAACACCTCTGACTCTCAATCTCTTATTACCTCTTCCTGGCAATCAGACAGGGGCAAATGTGGAAGTTTGTAACGACAGAGAGGAGCCCAGGGAAGAACTCCCATAAGCAGAATGACTGCTAGAGAACAAAGCTCAGGTAACGGTGCAGGAGTGGCCAAATGCAAACAGCTGTTCCAGGAAGAAACAGCCTTGTTCAAAACTGACAAAGAGATTGGAGAAAGACTGACAGTGGTTTGACCTGTTTCTATGGCACACCCCCTGCCCTGATCTGCAACAATCATACAGCCCCACAAGAGCCACAACTTTTCCCCTTCTTGGTTAGAGAATAGAAATTGATACCTGTGTGCGGTTGAATGCTACTCTTGCAAAGACAGCTTGAGACACACTGGCTCTCTTCAGCTCATCTCTGACTTGCTGGTAAATATCTGGAGAGACTTCCACCGATGAATTTGATGGCTCTGGTTTGACAGCTCTAGGGATGGGTGGATGATTCAAGAACTGCTGGTTGATGGCTTGTGGGTGCTGGTGAGCCAACAGTCGGCTGACAGCAATCTGCTGGTTTATCAGATGGGCCATCGCTATCTGCTGCCTCACCAGTTGTGGACTGAGCTGAGGAGACAGGAGCCCAGGGTTTATCATTGTTTGCATCGTTGGCACTTGGTTTCGGATTGGAGTACTGTGGTGAATTTGGCCATGAGGAGACTGTTCATTAGATTTTCCCAAAGTTGCCAGCTGGTTGATATTTGGTAAGTGCATGGGACGTTGACCAAGAACACAATAGTCTGAAAGGTTTTCTCTTTCCACTCTTTCCACTGTTAAAAGAGAAAAATTAGCTTGCTGTCATTTCAGTTTGCACTTAGGGCAAGGACTATATTGCAGGTGACTGCACACAACAGCACCTGCTTTACCTTACAAGTTTACGCTTGCATAGAAATGTCATAGAAACATAAGCAAAAGAAACATAAAGTAAAAGCAACACAAATAATTAACATTCTTTTGGACCTCCCAGGCTTCATCCACAGCGCCTCAACAACCAACAGCAGGTATCCTCTCTACCCTCCTTCCCTAAAGAAACAAGCTTGGACACTTCCATTTATACTGTTACTAACATTTGAATCTGCAACAGCAAATTGATTAACCTTTAAACGTGGTCAGTGTTTCACAATCACTGGCATCTAGGTAAAGGAAAGAAACTCAAATCGGTATCCACTCACATAAACCAAATGGAAACAAGGGCATTCCCTGTGCAGCTCATGGCACTGCTTCTCATTACAAACTTGGCAGCTATTATCTTTTCCACATAAACTCTACCTTGCACTGTGTGTGGATAAAGCTATCTGGTACTATCAGCTCACCCAGGTGCACCACAGCAGATTCGTGTTGGTTATGTGAAAGCCTATTGCAAAACAGTGAAATTCACACATGAGAAAGGTTTAAAGCAATGGTTCCTATAGCCAAAGCCTCACTGCCATAAGTCTGTGCAGAAACTTTAAAGTACTTCTGCACAAATGCCCCCTTGAAAGAAAGTGCCTTCACTGTCTTCAAGAACTTTGTTTAGCACAACAGTGATCTCTAAGTGACATCATGTCACAAAAAATTAAACAGTACACACTAAATGCGTATACTGTAGTTTTACATACTGATGTGCACTGTCCCTATTAAATATCTTATGTCAGGAATATCACAGTATCTTTTCAGGTAACTGCAAAACAAATGCACAGATTACAAAATTAAATTTTCTCCAAAATTACCATTTAAAATAGGAAATTGAGTTTAGCAAGTGCATAAATTTAACTCCTACCTAGATAATTTTAAACAATCAGAAGCCATTTTACATTAGGTTGCCGATTCCATAAGCGTCCCTACGTGCAACTGAATAGGTATTTTTAGATTTATCTGATATAAAAGTGTTTAGAAACATGTATCACAGAAAATCACTACCTCATCCCTGTATTGGTCACAGCAAATTACAAGACAGGATTTATTTCAGAAAGGTCATAATAGTATTGTAACTTATGTAATGATTAACAACTGTACGAGGTTTTGAGCTCTTTAAAATCCTAATCTATTTAAAGCTTTGCAGCTTTACACAGTTAATACTCAGAATGACAGCTTACTGATGCTGTTTTCTTCTAAACAGAAAGACAGTTAATCTAAGAGAGGGAGTCATGCCCTGAACATATACAAACACACAGTTACTATCTTTAGAACTGATACTCTGGAACATTACAAGTACTGAATTTTACAACTAGGTGAATTAATATTCAAGATTTCCTTGTAAGAAGTTTTAAATCACTCTTCCCACTCTTTAAAAAGAAAATATCATAACATCTTTAGCCTTCTATTAAATAATTGCTTTAAAAATTAATTTCAAATACAACTATGAATTCCACTTTTCCACAATGTTTCCAAACCCAACTGAATTTCTAAGTAAGTGTTTACTTGCATTTTAACTATGAAAGGCAATGCAAAACGTGTGATACACAAATATTATTGTCAGCAAATGACCCCTTTGCTGTGTTGCTCACAGGCTGTCAGATACATAACAGAGTATATTTCATCTTGCTGAAAATATTGAAAATCCCTATTCAAAAGCTCATGATGTCAGTAGGCCTCCGTGAAATGTGGTACAGAAAGATCCATACCACTTCAGGAACAGACATGAAATTCACGTGAAACATGCAATAGGAGTTGTGCTAATTCCAGGGATGGACCCAACACCAATCCAGAGGCTGGGCAGGGGAGTGAGGAGGGGCTGTTTTATCACAGTCTCCATGTTCTGTAACATGGATGATTCAGAGCCAACATGGCCATTCCATTGCCTCGTCACTCTCTCTGCACTAAGCCTGCACCTGAGTAATGCCATTAAAAGCCCACAGTTGCTAGCCAAATGCAATTATTCCAATGGTACAATAGCTACTTGGCAGGTGTAAGAAGAATAAAGCTGTTGTTCAGTGTAATTAAATATTTGGAGCATCCTGCTACATCACTGACAACCCTAAAAATAGAGTCCTTCCGCTAGGAGTTTCAGAAGAGCTGAAGAAGTTCTGAACTATTTGTAGTTTGAGGAGCACACAGAGAATAAGTCACTGAAATCAACAAATTATTACTTGTTAGAACATAAAAACAGTAACCAAGTGTTTTTGAAAAACTTGGTGAGAAATAAATATAAATAACATTCACTTTCTGGGCTGAACCACATTTGCCAAGTTTCCACCCACTCTTGACTTCAATGCCAAGTTATAAACCCCTATAAAAATAAAGTTTAAGATGAAAAGGCTGCCAGGCTGTTAATCTCTGCAGTGCTACTTGGAATTACACAAAACATCACCTGACTTGCTTCCATAGGTATATTTTTCCCTTATTATCAGTTTCCTTTTTTGATCACATTAGACTATACAGCCATGCATGCAGTCCCTATAAACAAACCAGATTCTAGTCACTTTGACCACTTTAGTAATAAAAGGCTACCATTAGCAGTTACGCTGGATGGAAAAAATGTGCATTACTCAACTCCTCAAAACTCTTTCCTTCTCTAACACATTGCCTGTATCTGATTCCCTGTTGTTCTTTGGTAACTATGGACTGGTTACCAAATCTGCAGGGTGAACAGGAGCAAGACTGAGACAGCCTTGAGATGGAGACTGGCCAGCTTGCCAGCAATTCTCTAAGAAAAAAGGGATACAGGAGCCACAAAGCTTCTGTGCCACCAGCATTCTGCCTCAGGTCTTCCTGAGACAGGGCCTTTACCTTTGCATCCTCTGTTTTCCATGTTCATACTTGATTACAGACTCTCCCTTGTTTGCTATTGTTCTACTCAAACTGGGGATACAGTCAGAGCTCTTGTAGTCCCATACTGATTGGAATATAAATATCTGACAACAGAGCAGCAAGACCTTACACTGGGAAGGAAGGGGCTCCATGGATATGTGCTATCTACATTGAAGTGCTGCTGATAAACTACTTCTGCTAGCAATGCCTGTGGTAGTTAAATAAAAGCTGGTTCAGGAGGCTGTTACCTACCTCCATCTGTGGTGTGACCACAGCAAAAGACATTGCAGTGTTTTCGTTTTCTCTCTGTGTCGCTCACTTGGTATACAATTCTGCAAGTTCTTTGCTTGAAGAGCTCATTTAAACCAAGTACAACAGCACTGTCATATTGCAGAGCCGCCCACCCTTCTGAAGCCAACCACGAGGTAGGCAGAGACTTGTGTCTGGACAACAGATACTGTGCTAAGCTCAGCAATTAGTCCTGAGAGCACTCTAGAATAGCATTTGCCCTTCATTTTTCTATATCTCCCTACAACATGTCACTACCTCTACAAGAGTCAGAAACCAACATAATCCCCAGAATGGGAGCAGCAAATTATTGTATTTGACTATTCCACTCTCATCCTATAATGATTACCATGTGTGTCAATGTATTTCAACTCCATACTGAGTTAAAACTTCCTGGATACAGCACAAAAGGAATTCAGTGCACCCTTCCCCTGTGTGATGCTCTTAACCTCTAGCCCAATCTTCCTTGCACAGTCAAGCAGCTGACGCAGACCACAGCACAATAGCTTGGGGTGGTCTGCATGCAACTTTCCATTTAAAATAAAACCAGCTCAAAAGATTTAAAATAAGATTTATTTCTCCACCTTCCCTTCCCCTCACACTTTATTTGCACTGAGTTGTTAATAGGAACATTCTGACAAACAGCCCGTGGGGCATTTAGGGCTTATGCGTGGCACTGAATTGACTGACAGCACTGGAAACCAAATTCCTATGCACAATAAGGGATGCAGCAGGGAGAGCAAGAGTGTAACACGTCTCCCAGCACTGCACCACAAGTGGGGACACAAGAGGATCCGCCAGCATCCATGACCCAGCGTGTCCGGAACTTTTCAGTCCCACAGGCACACAGGCACTTTGCCCCAGAGTAAGAAGAAGCTGGTAAAGAAACGTTTTGTAATAAGTTACTAGCCGGCAGAATTGCCATGCTTCAATTGTGACAGGATGTCACCACCCAGGGCTGTTCTCCAGTGCTTCAGCTTGCTTCTTTGTTTTATTTATTATTTAAAACCTGGCAATCATAAAAGCCATTTCTAGCAGTGGTCACGGCCAAGCTGGGAGAGCTCTGTAAACTCTGGTATACCCTGCACTAAGCTTGAGATAGAAAGGTTCCCACAATTTCTCCTGGCTTAGCACCATCCTGCTCACTGGAGCAAGACTTGAACTTTGGAGTCATGCTTGGGGGACAAAGCACAGCACCAGCTCCACCTTGGAGAGAAAGGGCTGCTGCACTACACCCACAGAGTGCCCTCTTGCTTATGCTACATAATTATGAACTACCACTTTGCAAATAACAGAACCACTCCAGAGCACAGGAGGTGCTTTTAAAGTGGTTATTCCGTATCTTTTTTATCTGTAATTGGGATAATTACTTATTTCTTTTAATCACAGCCCACTTAACCACTTCAGTGCAAAGGGCTGATCTGAGGAGTCTCATTTTCATTCAATATTAATCTTTGTATTTACCCATAGTCATTTACTGGCTTCAGTGCCTGATCTCTGCCTAGGCCACTCAGGACTAGAGGAAAAGCAGGCTGACTTGACAAGAAGCTGTGACTTTTAAAACCTTTCCCTTCCCCTACTCCTGCAGGACAGCACAGAACCTTGAAATAGCTATAGAGCACATACAGAAATTGTTTGGCCGCTGGCTGCGGGTAGCAAAGGCCTTTATCCAAGCCTAATGGAAAACAGACAGGAAAGGCCATTGTCTGTTCTTTGTTGAGTTGCAAACCATTCAGTTCCCACCAAAGCACAAATCACTAATTTTTTACTTAGAATTATTAAAAGTGGGCCTTTAACCACCAATCTGAGGTAAACTGAGCAGAGTATACTAACATTGCTGAGTCTCTTTGCACAGCTGACCTTTTAATCCCTTATCCTCAAGACTAGCTCTAAGTCACCTCTTGGGACACAGGGATGCTAACATGTCTTCTGCCAGTTCTGCTTAAGCATAGGAAGTCAAATTCTTCACATGGGCTGCCCCTGGACTGCACTGCTTCCAAAGACGCTTGACAGGAGACAAGCATCATCATCTTATTTTTAGATATTTTTGGGGGGTTGTGTATAGGTTCAAGAGGCATGCAGAAGTACGAACTCAGTTCTTCATAGTCATGCTAATATTGCTTGTCAAAAGGACATGCCAGATCCATCTGGCAGAGAAAACCATTACACTGAAGGCATTCTAGTGACCATTTCTCTGACCCATGAATACTGGTTAGGTGAATGGAAAAGGATAAGCAGCAGAATTATTCATTAGAACTGTCTGACAGAAACAAGGTAGTACTGCTTTAGATGGACTGATGTTATCATCGTATATAAAAATATCTCCCTTCTGTCAACCTATTATAATAGGAGACCCAATCTTTTGCGTGTTTCTCAAAAGGGAGGTACCAATCTCCTAGATGATCCAGTCAATTGTGCAACCCCTCTGGGAGATACATATGGGTGTCTTCCTGATTCATAACATCAGAGATGGTGACGGGAGGGAGACAGCACGAACATCATTAAGTCAGAGATGCAAGCACTTCAGACATTTTGAGTGAACAGAATGCCATTCTACTCTCTCATTCTTCTATGAAATCCATGGGATCAGAGACACACTTTGCAGCTTTTCATATAGGAAAGCTTATGCCTGTATCTAAGCTTCAAGTTATCCTCCTGTTTCAAACTAATTTGCACTAATGCTTACTTTGTAAAAGTAACTTTTCTTTGGAGTTAACATGTCGCTGTTTGGCAGCACACAAATAATTTTATTTAAATATGAAAAAAAATTAATTTTGAGATTCAGAAAGTTAAAACAAAAACATGCTTATTTTTTAGAAAATGGAGATGACCATTCTTTACTAATAATTCAAAAGGGCAGAAGTCCCAGCTGCAGCACAAAACTCGTCCTCACTGAGAAAAATATAGGAACAGGAGACATTTGTTTAAAAAGTTCAGTGACATGGTTTGAACAAGACATGGGACAAGTGGCTAGACAGCTTCTCCACAGAAGGGTTTCCAATCTTTACTGTGTGGCCTATTTTGCCTAAAGCAGCAGTGGTTGCAGCTCCAGCCACACACAGGCACAGGAGATGCAACTCAGCAAATCTCACATATCCTCTGCTATAGCACAGGCACTGTGGGCAGTGAGAGCCACTGCCTCAAAACAGCCACAGGCCAGGGAAGATATTCAGCAAAGCTGAGATTCATATATGCATTTACCTTAGATAAAAATTACTCTTAATTAAAAAATAAACCCAAAGGGTGTGTTCTAATTCTCTTTACAGAGAGGAATAGCCAAGAGGGCCAGAACTCATACACTCCCGGAATGCACGGCAACAACTAAACTGGTTTTTACATGCACACATCCCCCAAACTGACACTTAACATCATGGACAATGCTGAAATAAAAAATGCTAATGTGGGTGGGGAAAACAACAGTCAAGGGGCCTATAATTCTTGCTGAATCTTGACACTTTTAACTTATATTTAAAGAGAGGCCACTTTTTCCTCATCATTAGTGAAAACTGATGAACTACTTTCCTCATAAAATAGCACAGCAGGCCACTGACTACAAAGATGTCTCCAAGTCAAGAACTGATCTTCAGGTCATGTATGTTACCCTAGATGCTGACAAGTTTGCCTATGATGGATGTTATTTTCCTTCCTTTTTATAGAAAGTGAGTAAAGCCCCGTTTTTAGTGAAATGAATATACAGTAAGGAGTGTAAAAGTAGGCAAAGGAGAAGAGCCCCACAGCCGACCCTTAATATTTTAGTACCAGAGTCACAACTAATATCCAAACAAGATATGAAATTTACTTCCTTTAAAAAAAACTTAACATTTCTGCAAAAGGTCAAGATATATGCATATAAATATCAACCCCTCTACTTACATAGACAGAAGTAAATTCACATGCATGTATCAGTAAAGAGGGTATTTTTAAAGTCAGAAACACTATTTAGATGTGCCTTTCTTTTCATGAGGCTGCCACAACATCTGCTTCAGAGGAACAATTAAAAACTCTTCCTCAAAGCACATAATGACAGTTTTCCCCAGGCTCACACTGGCATTATCACTGTGCTGCAACCCTCAATTCCTTCAGCCTGGAAACAAGAAAGCTGGGAGCCCTTCTGAATCCTGTTTCTAACCTCTCTGAACATACACTGGCCTCTAGAAACACATTAAAAGAGAAACAGATTGCTCTGTCTATCCATTATTGGAAGTGAGCAAACAAACTTTCAAGAATAAAAGAGCACATAAACAACAAATCAGTAATATTGGAAAAATCAACGAGGAGCCAAAGCAGATTCTCAATTTAAGGAAGCTATGAAAGCTTTTTCTTACATTCTTGATCTGTTGAAACAGAAATAATTGAGGCCTCCTCCTTTAAACTGAAAAGCCTCATCATTCCACAAAAACTTTGAGACAGCCACAGTCTCAAAACTCACATCCACAGAAAGCTATATTTTGACAGACACTGATGGCAGGAGCAAAGATGACATGTTCTTCATATGCAGACAAAAAAAAGTATGTCTTTTTATTTTTAAGTCCACAATGTATTTATTTCTTCCCACTGCCTTCCTAACTTCCTCCCACCAAGCTAAGTTGTGTCATCAGGCAAAAAGAAAATATTCACACCAGTTAAGATTTTCAGTTGTGAAAGAATTCTGATACAGTGATAGTCCTTCTGATAAAAATAGAAAGCATAACACTTAGAAGTGAAATATCTATTGAGAAAGCGAGTTAAAAAAATATTCTAAATGCTACGAACCCAAAACACTGGGATTCAAGTAGGTAACTGGTACGAGTTTGATCCCTTGACAATTACTTGAATTGCATGGTTAAGTCCTGAAATATCTCTCTCCATACATACCTATATATGTATATATACATCTATGTAGTTACTTACAAAGTGTTGTTTTTATTCCTTTATCTGTTTGTTAATCAAATTTAAAATCAATGCAAACCTTTCAAGCAATTATTAAAATCCTGCATTTCAACAATGTTGAATGCCTTCTCCCAGCCTCAGCAAGTTCAGCTTCTAGAGAAATCAGACAAGCATTTGTCAGATTGAGAGAAGCATCCCCGTGGGACTGCACAGGAGAAAGGCAGTTTGAGAATCACTGGAATAAGTCATTGGTCTATAGTTGTCATTGATTAGTATGTATTCTTTAGTAAAAAAAAAAAAAAAAGGGGATCTCTGATTCTTCATTGAGGCAGGTTTAAACATAATTAAGCCTTGTCATGTATGCACAACTTTGTACTAAAAGGCCTCGCATCCCTCAAGGAGAAAAAGAAAAAAGCAAATAAGAAATGGAAAAAGAGGCTTCACATAGTAAGTAACACTAGATTAATTCATGGTGCATATTTTGAACAGAATTACAACACATACTAAATAGCTTATGTACCACCTTAAGTGATTACAGACACCCAAGAGGGCAAGAAGTCCACAGCAGAACTGTTAAGCTTTTTGTTTCCCAACCACTGTACACATTCCATTATAACTGTTTTAATATAAGCACTCCTTCAAATATACATGTGTATCCCAAAGAGACTGGAAAGAGTGGACATCCCATTATAATCCCCCTTATGTCCTCACACACACTCCAAGTGGCAGACCCAGGGCCAGGAGAAGACAAAAAACCTCCATCCTCACACCTGCCAAGTCCCAAATCTGGCTGTACACCAACTCTTGTGCTGCTGAGTAAACTGTGAACATCTTAAAACCTTAAGGGGATGGGGCAGGGTGGGAGAAAAAAATTCAAGAATTTTATTCTGGCATCATCTGACACAAGACAAAATTGCCATGCTGAGCTGAAAGTAACTGAAAACTTTTTTACAATTATGAGCATTAAGTAGTTTAGCTATCTTCAGTGAGTTCAACAGAATACACACTGAGAATGTTTACTTGAGATTTGATACAATTCCATTTGTGTACAGCTTTTACATCTGTTGCTAATGATATCAAGTTATTGATTGTTCACTTTCTTATATTATTTAAACATTACTATGCACTCAGCAACCTGATGCTTTTCTTTTTTTTCTTTTTTTTCCAGAGAACTTTTTATTTGTGTCTGTCTTTGGTTGTAATTACTTTGATCTTCTAGAGAGTATAATTAATTTACTGTTTATTTATTTCTATGAGAAAGGAAAAAAGTTTGACCTAGTAGATCTATATGTGGCAATTTGTAACAGAATCACATAGCTTATGTTTAGGAAATCATGGTTTTGATTAAGAAGCAACCATTTAGTTCCCACTGTTTTATTAAAACAGACATTAGCAGATAATAGGAAACACATTTAACACTGTAGGCTGCATTTAGTTTGCAACGCCAATAAAGTTATTTTGAAGCCCCTTCCTATTTTGTATTTACCACTGCTCATGTGAATTGTTTTTTGCTTTTACTTTCTAGAAACCAGCTCTGGAGTTACACAAGGATACGGGTGTTGGTTCTAAGGACTCTAAATCATGGTTTTACCTAATCTATCCAGCTACAGACCAAAGCATGAATCAATGCATCACCCATTCACCTTCATGGAAGCCTTTTTAAAAAATATTATTAAAGGAATACGTGATGACTGATGCATGTAACCTGAGTCACTGATTTTGCACACTAACTGAGCTGTCCTGCAGGACTATCTGGCTAAAGAAAAACAAAACAACATGAAATGAGATGATGAGGAATTGAAACCACCTAAAGAAGTGCCAAAGTCTTCCTGCTTGCAGGCGGTTAAGATTACTGCTCTGAAGTTGCATGACTGTTTATTCTCCATGCACCACTGTACCTGCCACAGACTCTTTGTTTTCTCTCCCACTCATATGGTTGATGAATCAACACTACTTGAACTGCTTTATAGCAGCTTGTGTTTACTTCACACATACCTTAACCTTCCCTTTTCTCCTCCTACTAACACACACATAAACTTCCAAACAGCAACGACTGGCTGTGTCTCTGAATAGCACAGATACAGAGTAATCTGGCAAACTCTTCGGGTTTGGATCCTTGACCTTTTGATTGATGTTTCATTCTGCTTTTACTGCACTTAACAATTTAACTGTGCACTTACTAGGTAAAAAAAAACTAAAAGCATAAGCTCTAAGAATGGAAGAAAGTAGAAGATAACAGTGTGCTAGAAATACTCAGAAGCTGTAGTAGTATCTCTACAGTTAAGAACCCTACAGTTAAGGGCTTCCAGTGCTTCTGCAACAGGCACCCTTGCCCAGTTTTGAAAAAAGAAAAAGAAAAATGAAAAAAAAGTCTATTTCTGTTCTCCCAGAACAGCAAGTAAAAGCAAATGCTGATGACCTCGAAGCTGTCTGATTCCTTTGATTGCTTTTTAACCAAGAGGTTAAAGCACTTTGAATAAAATTCTGTTATTAAGAGACAGCATTTAGAGAAAAGAAACACTTCTGAGTCACACAATGGCAATTAAGACAGAAAAGAAAACATCCAGTTTATTTGGCATGAGGGTAACCACGTACTAAAATGTCCAATCAACATCTTTACTTCTAGTCTAAACCATTTTAGTAGGTAAAAAGCAACATCCCCATTTCCTTGCCTGCATTGTTACACCAATGCTGCCTGGACAATTTTCCTTCTAGACACAAATAATTTCACCATAGAACATTCTTTCTTTCTTCCCTTGGTGAAAATCTAATCATTGCAGAGCCCAGGCATGAATGTCTTACAGGTATGTTCTGCACAAGCCAGATGTGCAGAGAAAAAACAGATGCCTCAGAACTTGTTCTGATGTTTCATGCAATTTTGTTTCATGTGTTCCTAACTCAAGCAGCAGACTTTTTATGGTATTATTATGCAGATTTCTAGTCTGTCCTAAGGAAACAAAACAAGCAACCTTTCGTAGCTTATGTTGCCAGCCTTTTATGAAGAAAAGACAGCACGCTTTTTGAAAGGTGCTAATCTTCACACAACTAAAAATACAATGGTTTCTCAGGAAGGACATGACACTACCCTATTTCTTCATGTTTGTGAATTCTGTTATGATTTTCCTGGCTACTGAAAGGATCACAGACAGAAACAACAGTCTTTCAGACAATGAATCTTCCTTTCAGTGGTGTAAGAGAGAGAAAAACTATGGAAAAACCCTATCCCAGGATACAGCTAATCTCCAAGGGTGATGGATATTTGGGCAGAGAGGACCCAGGTGGAACTATGAAAAAGCTTTTGACTATCCTCTAGCTTCTGAGCATTTAAAGCACATGAATGATAAAAAAATAACAAAAAAACCCCCACAAACCAAAAACCTACTAAAACAAATAGTCTGGTGCACACCTAAGCCCCCGTCAAAGGAAATGGAGAATAAAGGAACAAACCACACGTGATGGATACTTGTGACATTTTGTGCACCACTGACAGGTGATCAGACAGTCCAGTGGCAAGAATGGGATGAACTTATTTAGAATAATTTTACTGCCTTGGCCACTGCAGACCTACTAATACAATTTCATTACAGAAAAAAATACAAGCAACGTGCTCCTTTTCTCTTAACTTCAGTGGGTGCAGCACCTTGTTATTTACAAGTGTCACCCAACAACCAGTATTAAATCCTCTCTATCCAGATTCCACTGGATAAAACACAGCAGGAATGCCAGTGCTTTGCAGTACTGAAAACAGAGAACAAGAGCACACGTAACTTTAAAAGTCAAGTTTTTAGCTTTCAGGAGCAAAACAAAACTAAGACAACCTACACAGCAATTTAACTTTTAAATCTTGAGATACTACAACATTTTCTTTCCAAAATGTTTTCACTTAATTCAAAACACAGTTGATCTTTCAGCACAGCTAAATGGATATTTTAAGCATGTTTTGTGTCCTGTGTTTTCATGCCAGCCTTGTTTGTAAAGTATCAGATTTAATTTCAAATGTGCTGTGACTGTGTCCTCTTTGTAGACAAATTCACAAATATTATTATTGCTTATTATTACTTTTATTTAAAGCAAATAATCTCAAACTGTCAGCAGAATTTCAAGAACTTGGAAAGCAACAAAGAAAAAATCAATTTACCTTTAATCTTCTTGTACTTTTTGTACCATCTCCCAAACTCCTGGCACTTGGTTGCTGACACATTGGCATAGTATGTACTATTTACAATGGATGAAATCATACTCTGGAAGAATAGAAAGAAAAACAAAAAGTGATTTAAAATATCTTCCACAATTAGAAATCTTTTCCAGGAAAAGCAAACGACATGTGAGTGCATAATGACCATCCATTTGTGACTTTAAACCCAAAAAAAACATCTGATGAGTACAAAAATTTTATTCTCTATATGCTCAGCCATTAATAAAATCACAAAATAATAATAGCTATTTTTTACAATTATGTAAAAAAAAGGATGTAGTACTAATCTACACTGAGACCTGCAGCTCAGGCTGGAAGGAAAGTTCTACTTTGCTTTGTACTTGTGATATTGCAATAGCTAAACTTTAATTGCATAACAACAGGCAGTGCCGTGCTGGGGAACACATGCTCATTGCACCAAGCACAATTTAGGAACCAGATCCTAAAGGTAAGATTAGATGCTGCAGCATGCATAATCCAAATAATGCTTTTCAGATGTCTCTGTTCTGCTTCCAAATGCAGCAAGACCGCACAGCCAAGAATTGGAGAACATCCGTGCTACTTGCTGCAGAACAACAGTTAGGCAAATAAGTTAAATTAATATAATTTATAGAAACGTGTGAGTAGCCCTTATGTGAAAAATCACCCAGAAGAGAAACTGGCAGTGCCATTCAGAGCACAGGGAACTACACATACTACAACATGGAGCAGTGAAAAACCCAGAAGAAAGCGCAACAAAACTGAAATATCAGCACCCTTGCCTAACCAGCACCCCTCCCTACTCTGCAAATTCTCCCTAAGCAACTCCATACAAGCTGACAGAAGAGACAGCTGCAGACTGGTTTTCCAGTACCTGATACCAATAAAAAGGATATTTTATATCTGGGGTGCTTCTGCCCATAGGGTGGCAAACAGCCTCTTCCATTCTATTTTTCCCTTCCCTTCCTCCACGCTATAGAAGAGGAATCCTTTTAACAATATTTTGCTCTCCTTTGCCCCTTTCTGAACCTTTCCAGGGTCAAATCATTACCAGCACATGCACACTGTCAGCAAGGAAATGCAATCTAACAGCACCAATACATAAGAGCCAATGCACCTTCTATACAGACTGTATTTTATTTTCCTCATGCCCTCCCCCTGCACTTCCATCAAAGCTCAGATACAGCCCTGGCACCTTGTGTGACCCTTCTGCACCGAGGAGAGAGCAAGGATGATCTCACAGCTCAAACCATGGCTTCAAGCTCTGCCTACAGCCTCCTGCAGGCCCTTGGTCATCTCTGACAACCTACGAGGCTTACGCACTGGCTCACTGAATTTAACAATGCTTTAAAAACAAAATCATCCCTGCCCTCTTCCAGATTGATCCAGCCTCTGCAGGATTGTCTGCCCTGTCCCATTCACTGCAGTATCATAGGACTCTGTCTGTTCCTAATGCTTGAGCTTTAGGAACTTAAAAAATGTGAGCAAAACTGAGAGACCTAAGATAACTGGGAGATACAGACAGCTTTCCATCTTCAACAGGCAATTTCACGTTCACTGAACAGGCTCTTCTGCCTTTTCACTCTACCTTTTCCACTCAAAGGGTGTTATGGTGCACTGCAGTAGAGTTTGAAGGCTATGAAGTAAGAGCCTTGTTAAGTAGCAGCTCCAATTTCTAAAACTGAGATTCAATTTTCTAATTAAAATCAATATTTTGAGACATAAACCTAGCATTGTGGCAGTCAGCAGCAACTCCCTGCCCATAAATCTTCCCTTGCTCCACAGCATTTTAACAGGCAATAGAATTCTGAAAGCCTGACATGGCGATAGCCTCTGCTGAAGAAGGTTTTTGAACAAAGTTGAGCTAAGCTGGGGTTTTTTTGCATCACTTCAGTTAAATTTCCATTCACTAAGGAAGGGTGGGGAAATTGTTGAACTCTGTCTACATATCAATTTGGTTCTCTTAATTTTTTTTGTGGGGGGAGGTGTGGGGTTTCCTTCTCCAAATCATCTAGCTCTACAAGAAATCAGCACTACTGAAATCATGGGGCTATTAAATATCACAGAATATATTAACCCATTAACCTTTATTTGAGAAAGAAAAGCTTAAACAAAATAGTAAAATCAAACAGTGAATTAACCATTGGTGGAAAAAACCCAGGACAGATTCTCTTCTGCAGGGGAAAGAACTATAACAACTTTCAAACCACACATCCTCACTATTATATGTAAAGGAACACTAGGGGTATTTCTGCTAGGAATCTTGGTATGCCTGCAGAAAGGAAATATCCATTTAAAAGAGAGTGGGGGGAAAAAAAAAATCCCTCATTAGTTGCAAATTTCTAAATAATGCATAATTTTTCTGGAAAAATCCTTAAGGAAGGAATAAAGCAGCAGATATGTTTGGTGTGTGTGTGTGGCCATGACAGCCATGTGGAATGGAAACTACTTAGACCAGGAGCTAAGAAATATCCACACAAAGAAAATCTGGTGCAGTAAGTTCAAGGAGAAAAAACATGGGACACGCTCATATCCCAAGAAAGCTTCCAGCAAAGAGACAAAATGCATGGTCAGGGCTGAAGTGAGTTCTATGACACAGGAAAGACAGAGATCTCTATGAAAAAATGGAAATGCTGAAATAATTGAATTTCTTTCTGCCACACACACTCCCCCCACCTATCCTCCTTCTCCCCAGCTTGGTTAACTGGGACTTATTTGTTTGAACAGGAGCCGTATGCTAAGGGTAGCTAAGCTGCAGACATATAATACACCTAGCAGAAAAAAACCAGAACAATTTTCAATCAAAGTGAATGATTACATTTCCCATTAGCAGCAATCAGAATCCCCATCTGGGCTGCCTGGAGAGCTCAGGCACGGAGAACCAGAGACGGAGCCCCGTCACTGGTGGGAGCGGGAGCTCCCCACGCTGCCCCTCTCCACTCCTGTACTTGAGGCGCTGTGAACACATTAATAAACAGCAGCATTTACTCTGCAGTTTGACTCCTAAGAGACCACTCTGCAATTTGCTGCTGTCAATAATATATTAACCACAAGGGGGTTGTAATGACATTTCACATTTGGCACGATATTTTTTTAAAAGTGATTTGGGAGAAGGAATTGTATTAGAGGCATATTCAGATGATGGTAATAGACAGCTTCTATACAACCTTCCATTGTATCTTCTGCATTTTGTGAGCTAAACCAAAAGAGACTGAAACTTTTTATGGCAATAATAATAATAAAAATGATGATACAAGCTGCGTTCTGCAGTCTCAGTTCAAGGGTTAGTCACTACCCAAGGTCATTTATACCTGTGCTTAAAGGTAAGCAACCACAATTTCCTACAGAAAGATCTCTTAGCTTTGTACACTAAATAAATTCTGGGGCAAGGATTTTGGCTGCTACACTTCTGCCACCAGTAATTTTGTAAATATATGTCAGACTGAGGCTATAGAAGGAGTAAACCAACTGCAGCGTTTCCACCTGGTAGGCTTTGAAACTGAAGTGGGAGGAAACAGACCCAGACAACAAATGAATTCTGCATATGAAATGATGCATAGTTTAGTTATGCTGGATATTGAAGAAGACTGGGCAGAGACAACCATATGCTGCAATCATCATTAGCTGACCAGATTCCACAGATAATTCTATTTAAAGAAATTACACTTAAAACTGTGTGAAAAGGAAAACACTTTCGTATTCAATGCATATTCCACACTCTGCATATCTACAGTGACTGTTACTCCTTTACTAAATCAGCAAGTTCCACGGCTTTTCCTTACAAAACCCTTCCATTCCTGTTAGTTCTGCAGATCTCACATGGCTAAAGAAGGTGAAGAATGTGATTCCTACCAGCTCTGTATTTCATCTCTGTGCTTTCTCTGGAGTTGCAACCATAACACAGTGAGGCAAATTTGTGGTGAATAGAGATTATTCTCTTGGTTCACGGAGGCGAGGCTTTGGATTATGAATTGCAGGATGAACATACAGTGCAATGGAAGACAGACAATCACAGCAGAAAAGATGTTGGATATGAGCAAGCAAAGCAATGGATTTTTAGCAAGCAGGAATTACCCATGTTTTGACTTTTAAAAGATACAATGGACAGATTAACCTGATTCTACTACACATTTTCTAAGGCAATATATTTTTCATGCCTAGCAAAGTTACCTGGTCTGGGTGCTAAAGTGTTACTCTGTTTTTTCTGGGAGGCAAGCAGAAGTAAGTCATAAAAATTTTATGAATGTCTCATTATGACAAATCTGAAGTACAAATAGAGCAGTAGGAACCCATGTCTTCGACATGACATCACTGCTGTTTAAAAGCAGTCATGGAGAATCAGGCTGAGTTTTTGTTCTTAACATAATTACATATATACATTTTTTTTGTTGGTGTTTCCTAGAAATTGGGGCACAACTGTTAAAACCCGATACTTTTTATCATGGTTGCAGGCTGATGAGAGCCACCTATGGTTTAGGGGGGGAAGACAAACCTCTGCTAGTAGAAAGAAGCCATTCGAATCATGCATTTGAGAATCATCAGTCCTACTGCAATAGGTTCAGATAAAAATCTAAAAAGGATTTACATCACTATGAAAAACCAATCAATTAATTCATGTTTTTTACCTAGCAATCCACTAAGAAAACATGGTGTAAAGATAATATTTAAAATATTAATTAGAATTTCTCCTTTCTAAAAAACCCAAGAAATGTACGTGGTATTTATGGAATTATTTAGTGTATGCTCTTCACAGAACAAGTATGAGCTTTAGTTCTTGCAAATCTTTTTTTTCCCTAAGCCTGCTGAAAGCACTGACCTGTGAGAGAGGGCATTCTTTGGCTAATGTGCTCTGATTCATCTCTTTGAGCAGTTCCTTTAAGGCATTGCGAACTGTGGCATGGTTCCACTGCTCTGCTGGCAAGTCTTCCAACTTTGAACAACTGTTAAAACAGAAAGCAAAAAGCAAACAGAAACATCACCTTCACAGATATTTACTTTCTGTGCGCAAGTGCTATAGACCTTTAAGCAATAAGCACAACACTGGAGTCTCCTGCTTGGCCAGTCCATCAAGGTGTTTCTCCCCTCTATCCCTCTCCCACCAAGCATGATTACCAGAAGATGAGCAGTTCAACATGCAGCTGCCGATCCTCCTATGGCATATGTGTGAATAACCATTCCTGCTGGGGCCTGATGGAGAGCTAAGAAACTGCATAAAGCGAGCCCCAGGAATGGCCCAGTAAAGCCATCATCTCCAACAAAGATACTCCTGCTGGGATAGAAAAATAAACATATATGCTGCACTGCCACTAACAAAATCCCTGAACAGTGAGGGCCCTCATTGCGTAGAGGCAAGATTTTGAAAAACTAGTTTCATTTTGTGTAGTTTCTTATACTGCCCTTACCACTGAAGTATCCGAGAGCCTTTCAGAAACACATTAAGCCATATGCCCAACATCTGTCACATGCAGTTCATTCTCACTTTCATTCCACAAGAACTGCATATGTAGTGAAGCTTTTGTCTTCATATGACTTGTGCCTCATTTAATTTAACAAGATTATGGTTTGTGTCTACATGCACGGGGACAGACCCAAGAAGCACATCAAAAAGGTGGGAGAAGCTTGTCCCTGTCATTTCTGCTGCAGAGCCTTAATGCATGCTCCTCAACAGCCCCAGAAGGTGGTTCTGCCTTCTGCCCTTACAGCCTGGCTCTTCCCTCAGAGCTGAACCTTCAGTTGTGCTTGAGGAGTTCCACTAGTCAGTGATCATCTTTATCTCCAAGTCATGGACTATCTTTTATTTATGTGACATCCAGGCATTCAGGAACTTGGAAGATAAAGAATGGGATCTTAATCTCAGGTTCATATTTTTTGCTAATACAGATGTGACAATAGACTACATGAACTCCCAGTAGCTTGCACTTCTGAGGAAATGAGTTATTACACTCATTTTATAGCAGCTATAGGGTCTAGACACTCTTTTACAACTACATAGCAGAGATGCAGCCCAGCTGAAAAATTTTAACAGTATATAAAACCAAGTAAAGACCTGCTCATGGAAATCAGAAAACTCAAGCACCATCAGAGATTCAACAAGAAAGAAATGTTGCTGTTTGGAAGTTTAATGTCAGTGAGAGATCAACTACTTCCAAATTCTAAATTGAACTGAACAGTTGGAGGTATGTACCTGTCACCAAAGGACATGCACACATCCCTGTGAGCCCCCTCTTCTGTTCAAGCCAAAGCTTCAAAGAATTGTCAGCAAGTTATTCCAGACTGTTATTTTCTACTCTTTCCTCTGTCATGTTCTGGCCATACAGCTACAGGAGGCTGTGCAATGTAGGCTTATCTGCAGCTCTGGAGTATGCCATATACTGCCAGGGACCTTACATTTGAGGATTCTTCAGAAGGTCAAGAAAGAGAAAGAAGAAGAAAAAAGGAGAGAAGAGTGGGAGGAAAAGTGGGTAAATAAGTGTTGGGAGCTTTTGCTTTGCTAATCAGAACTAGCCCTCAGGGAAGGAAAATATTTTCCAAATGCCAAATGGAGCTGCAGTGACACTTTCCTTCTTTGCCTTCTTTTTGCTGGAAAGACCGCTGGAGAAAAAAACAAAAGTAAAAAAGAAAAGTAAAAAAAAAAAAGCTCCCCTCCTCCATATTCAGAAACTGGCTGCAGAAGATCTGGATTTTCACATCCTGCAGCCCCTAGAAAAAGGCAAGGCATTTATTATTTGATAAAATGAGAACTTAAGAATCCATTAAATTATGGACTGTAGAAAGGTCTGCCTCTAAAAGCCCCGTCTCTTTACTTGATTGAGTTTTTGCCCTTCCCCTCTCTGTTACCATATTGCTACTTCACAATACATACAATATCACTTGGAACATGCACCAAAAAGCTGCCAGGTGACCCACCCTTCTCTCCATTTTCTTTTCATTTCATCAAAAGCCCAGAAATTAATGAAGACAGGATGTGCTAATCTCTGTAGTAATGCTGTAACCAACAGAGCAGCTCAGAGAATAGGGAAGGACAGATGTTCAGAAACACCCACCTTTGTAATTGGATTTTCAATGTCACAACATGATAGACATCTTGTAGCATGTCGGCTACTGTCGCATCTGGTGCATCAGTCACATAACTGAGAGGGAGGGGATTCCACCTCCCAAGCTTGATTATTCCTGAAAAGAAAACAAAAAATCCATACTTTGTATTCTATCAGCCATTTATTAAACCTTTCAGCAAGGTTGATTGTTCCCAAGATCTGCCTTAAGGTTTATTGCAGTCTTGCCCAGAAAGATGTATTCTACTGACTCCTGAGGCAAACAGTGCGGAAGAAAAGGAATAGATTCAAAATTTTTAGCAGACAGTTGTTGACTTGTTCCTGACTCCTAAATTACTCCAAGGAAACACAGGAGACTTCCTTCACATCTTTCATCACAGCTCTAAAGCCTAGTTCTTAGAGTTAGAATAAGCTTTAAGTACTCTCTAGTCCTGGTTTTGCAGCCTACAAAAACTTTTCAGTAAATAAACGCATTACTTTTGACTCGAGCAGGAAAATTCCTATGTGTGGGCTTTCAGCACTGCTACAATCTAAGCATGGTAGGATTCCCAGTGTGGATGGATGCCACTGGAAACCCATGAAATAGGAAGAGTTCACTCCCAGATACAAGTTGCACTATGCAGACGGTTGCTTTTCTTTGTGGAAAAAAAAAACAAGAACCAAACAACTGCAAGCTGCTGACCACAGATCCAAAATAGCTTTTTGGAGGCGGGGGAGAATGCTGTAAGTTCTATTTCTACTTCTGTTCATCCTTTAATAGGGATCATCACCTCTTTCTGGATGAGCCTGTCACAAAGACTGTAAACTTGGATGGTAAACCATTTGGTGCAGAGGTATTATTTCTGTTTAGACAATTGCAGAGAGCCCACCCACACCAAAAACAATGACTAATCTGAGGAACAACTTCCAGGAAGACACCAAACAGAGAAAGCCACAGTGCCATCTTACATGACAGCAAAGCAGTTCAGCCTTGTTCTGCACAATTGCCACTACAGCTTTTATTCCCTCCTTCATTGTGTTCCCATTGCCTCACTGTTCTGCTCACTTAACTTTCCTCAGCTCAGCCCTACAAGACACCATCCTCCCTTTCAAATTGATGCCTTCTGAGGTTACTTTATATACTGTTTGATCTTTGAAAAGACATCCATAAATTCAACTGCCAGAAAAACAAGTAATACACTAATACACGAGAAGACTGCTTCTGAGATAACAGACATGCCAAGAACTCCTCTTGGGTATCTGGAAGGATGCTGTGATGCCAAGAAACTTCAACCATCTCCTCCTCACTTTCTACTCTCAGCTCTTCACCAGCTCTGAAACTAGTTGAACTGCAGTAAATGGCAAAAACCCTTTATCCCAATCTCCCAAAAACGATCATGAAATAAACATCACACTGAAACAGTGAAACAAAGCCTCTGGCAGAGACAGTAACCCAACACAAGGAGCCCATGAAGTACCTGCTACAGAATATTTTTCCCCATTCCTACACAGATTGAAGAGGAAATAATTTTAGTACAACTCCTTTTCTGTAGCACTTAAATCTTTGCATTTACCACCGACGTACTGCTTTGCAAGGCATTCTGTCACCACATACTGAAAGAAGCTGGAAGTGACCTAGTTCATCCTTAGCAGCACAGTTTCACTGTAACATACTGCTACAGACAGGCTAATACTTCAAGAGCAGATAAAAAAGCTTTTGGCAAAGAGAGATATTGTCCAAATGAAACAAAAAGTTAGTAAGTGTTGCTTGGTATCCAATGCTTGAAAATGGGACATAAACAGAACAAAAACATTTCAATGATGCACTGTTTCAGTATTAAGATTTAACAATCTGGTGCTGAATATGCTGCAGTATAAATAGTGCCTGGACCCAGATCCAGTAGAGTAACACACAGCACTCATTCACAGCACCGTATGTCTCCAGTGCTGGCTCCTTGAGTCATATTCCACTTGCCAAGAAAAGCTGTTTTTCTTAAGGGGATAGTTTACTTAATGTTATCTCTGGTGACAATAAGAAATACATATAGTACAGTATATATTAGTCATGAAATGAGCATCAAGGGTCCACCGAGTAAAATACATGCTGGAAAAACACAATTTAGCTGCTGACTTCCTTCACTTCCTCCTGCTATATAATAATTTAAAGCAAAATCACCTAAAAATCCAGAAATCTATACTGGCTTCATAGAACACTTGGCTTCCTATGTTTAACCTCGCCAAGTTTTCATGTAATTGAAAAAATAAGCATCATATGTGCCCCATAAGTCACATCTAAATTGGTAATATTTTACAAGAGCCTTTATTTTTCATTCAATTAAGGAAAGCATTTAGAGAGCACACCATCTGCAACTGCTCGGGCCTGGCAAATGCTGGCAAAGGACAAAGAGATGGTCGGGAAGCACTGAAGTTACTAAAAGGTGTCCCCAGACTAAAAGGGTTTGAAGAAAAAAACCCCAGTGCAGCCAGAGTGCAACATGGGAAATACTATGCAAATTGTTTTACAGGAATGTCTGCTACTACTGGAAGTTAGGGAGGTTTTTTTTCTTTTAATCCTTCTCTACAACTGGAGAGGAAATTGTTTTGGCTGGATTTAAACAAACACAGGTGTTACCATAATGCTCAGTGCCTCTGCACGTTAACACCTGCTGAGAGTCCTTTACTCTGTGTTACAGCACTGCTGATGCATGCTATTTTTTCAGCCGGTGTGATATGACGTGTGAAATATTTTTTTTCCAGAACACATTAAGCTGGTCCAAACGATAGCCAGAAGCCATGGTTTCCATTCAGCTTCTCAGCAGACTTCACAGGTGCTTGTTTCATGGCACCAACACTGTACTTAAGGCAACTTTTGGGCTATGTTTGGGAAGATGATGCCAGCTTGTTGAGCAAATGTGCTCCCTACATACTAAGGCATCTCTGAATGACTACTCAGTAAAAACTGAGCGAGCCAAAATTTTCCCCCTAAAAAGGTCCCTTCTTATCCAGACTGGGTGTTTCGAGCATAATAGCAACCCCAAGATGGAAACAGCCTGGTAGCAAGGGGTCACTTCCACACATACATTTTTTGTTGTTCCTCTCACTGATTTCAAATGGTACAGCTCAGGCCTTTAAAGAAATCACTTTAACCTGCCTGGCTGAGGTTTTATCCTACTACAACTGACACTTGGGATGGGGGACAGGAATGAGCAAAGGTCACTGTGTTATTAATGAATACACTATTGCTCTGGGAGTATCACTTCTCTGTCAGCTCCAGATCTTCTCAAAATTATGTGTGGATAATGCACATCAGATCAGAACACTCAGGAAATCTAAAAACACGTCTCCCTTGAGGTCCCAAAATTCTTCTGTTAACAAATCTGGTTCTCTTTCCTGTATCTATTGATCCTTTTTTCCTGTGAAAGTTTTTTGAAGGGAAAGCTAACAGATTTCAATGCTTGCACACACTCAAGAAATGGCCATACACTAGAACTACTCTCAACTTACCAAGAAATGACTGAATGCAGCCCAGGCCAGTTAGGCAATTAAAGACCATAAAGATACCGATTTTCAAAACCTATTTTAGAAGAGATTCTCTATCCACACTGGCTATTGGTTCTTGAATGGCATGTACTTCTACAGTCAGGTCTTTTATTAACTTTAAACCTCAGCTTCATCAAAATGCAGACAGGGAAAAAAGACAGAGTAACTTCATGTAAAATGTGTGTAACTCCTTTTACCCACAAGAGAGGCAGAACACACCAGTGGCAAACTTGTGTGAGCTTGAGTGTCAAGTTTGTACATAACAATCACTGCAATTTACTGCCGTTACTTCACTTAGGCCAATGATGTGCCACCCCTTCCAGCATGTTTCCAGTTGAGTCTCATTCAAAAAGCAGCTCCTTTAGAGAAGAAAGTGATAACTACACAAGGGAGAGCAGAACACTAGACTGAACAGAAGCCTTGCCCTGTTATATCACAGCTGACCCATTCTATATCCAGCAGAAATTATCACAGGATCCTCATAAGCCTTATTTTATCATTTGAAAAAAATGATGCACCTAAAGCCCTGGGATTATTCCTAGGATGCTACCCTACTGACATGTGAATTGAACGGATGCAAGGCTGGGGCTAAAGCAGACTTCCAGAATAACTACTTTGATCAGAAGCATAAAATGACAAAAGGCAGAAAGTTGCTTTCTAGAAAAACACAGCTAAGCTGGCAAACCTTTTTCACTATTATGTCGTTCCCACTCTCCCATAAAAATTATTTATCTGTAGGGGCTAGAAACCTCATTTGTCATTGCAAATGGAAGGATAGGCACACAGTACACTTGTTCTAAGAATGCTACATCTGGGGTTTAGAACATACATATCGTAGTCTAGCTATGACATTTCTTGGTCCTAAAGGGAATAAAGACTGGGTCCTGCATCTCCCACTCACCTGCACAGGGAACTTTTGATCTGGATAGCCCCACAACAATTACTGGAGCACCTCAGGTACTCTCCAATACACCACTGCTGTATAATCAAACTCTGAAAATGACTGACATTTGGAAATTTTTCAAATTTCTATTTGTAGGTAAACAGAGCAAACAGGACCAGAACATGCTTCACCCTGTTACTGGCTCCCTTCAAACTATTCCCTGCTCCCATCATGGCTATACTCTAGATTTCACCTTTCACAAATTATGAGCATGCCTAAATTACATCTTAAATGGATACTCGTAGTATTAATGCAAATGCGTATGCAGCATTAATGTAATTTATTTGAAATGCTAATCTGCCAGGGTTAAAAGCTAGTCAGGTGTCCTAGAATTTGTTTCCTTGCATTCCAGGGATCCCAGGGCCACAGCCCAAGAGTTGTGGACTGCAAACACAAGGCTGGCTGAAGAACACAACCAATATTTGCTGCTGCCTTGTGAATTCAATCAAGTAGTTTTGATCAAACATCGTGTTTTTTAACAGCAGCTCTTATCAAAACAACAGACACTCAGGAGAAACTGCAGGTTAGCATTTATACCCAAACACTTCTGATTTCTTTTACAGTTCCAAATGAAAGACCTCAAAGAGACCCCCAACAAAAGCCCCACTTCTGAGACCACCAAACCGTTTCTCTATCAGCCACTACTGCTCCAAGATGGGTAGACTCTTGTGACAGTGACTGTTTAACCCCTTCAAAGGCATCATGTCACAATGCTTTAGCATGCAATTTTCCTTTGTTGAGCTGTGTTTTGTTACAGAAATTGAAAACTGCCTGTCCCATGTACTAAGTGCAAAGAATTTTTTATTCATAAATCAGTTTGCAGAAAATCACTACCCTGCAGTATGTAACAACTTACTCTGTGTTTCTTACTTCTATAATGGCTGTAGTATATCATCATATTGTAACAACATAAAGCTATAATTTGTACTTATTACTGTTAATCCAGCAAAGTGAATGACTTTTCAAGCAGAAAGAATGAAAAAAGCAACGGGAAAAATTACAAGAAAATAAACTGATTATATTAATTTTTGCATTATATTATATTATATTATATTTGTATTATATTATTGAGCTATCTTTTCTAGTTTTTTGGAAAATCTAATAAAATATTATACAGCCTTTGCCCATTGTAATAAGGGTGGTCATATTATTCTCTATTGAATTTCATTCATTGACACATTGGGGTAATAGATAGGAAAAAATAATTAGCGGAATCCTCCCCCAGTGCTTCTAAAGCATCTTTCATCAGTGTCCCAATTTACTTTAAAAATAATAATTAATTGGACTTTGCAACACCCTACATGTGAAGTAGACTATATTCTGCCAATTGATATCAGTGATGTGATTGAAAGCACACAATGAACATAATCCTATGCTTATGCCAATACAAAAGAATTCCCCTCCTTCCTCATTTCAGTCCATAATAAATAATTCAGTGAGAGAACAGGAATAAACTATGTGATTACACTGTGATGTACACATCCACAAATCAACAGAACACCCACAATCCCCAAATGACGAATGCTCCACCCCAGCTCATGAGACTTGTGCAACTTCAGGGCTCTGCACAAAAGGGTGACCTTCACCCAAGGGGAAAGCACAGCCGAGCCACACGAAGCTCTGGCAGCTCAAAGCCCCTAGAACTGCTGCTGCTGCTGGAAGTCTTTGCTCCTGCTGTTTAAAAACGCTCTCATAAACTCTCTGTACCAGTGATGGTTTAGAGCACAAAACAACACATTTATGAGCTAGTCAATTTACACTTTCTGGCTTGCACATCTGTATCCATATACAGACTTTTATGTAGCCTATGCATTTACATGATTACATATGATATTTATATGATTATATATTAAAAATTTTATAGAATCATGGGGGCAACTATCAATAGAAAGACTGTTAGTGTTACAAGGTTTAATGCCAAACTTCAGAGTACTTTCATAGATGAAAATCACTTTGATACATGAAGCTTGGTTTTGCGTTTTTAATTTTTTGAATGCTAGCATTGCCCCCTCCTTTCCTCCAGCATGACTGTACTGAAGTATTTGACTTAAATAACATACACTAAACAGTTTAATGGCTTGTAATTCTACATATCGGGTTTACATTATACAGTAAAAAGATTGTGCCTCGTGTAATAGATGCTGCTTCACATTTGGGAAACGTTATGTGAGGACCCTGACTTTTATTAGATTAATTTAATATACGCACTAAGTTACTAGACTAAATTAATAAAGATCTTCTTAAAAAAAAAAGAAAAAAACAAGGGGGAGAGAGAGAGTGAACAGAATGAACCCACAAATTAAATAAAATTTCTGGAGCTTGTTATTTTGGAAGTCTTTATTTAATTTTCCAACCTCTATTCAGTTTGAAAAAACAGTCAATAATTGGTAAGGAAACGGAAAAAAAAATTGATGTTATTTACTTCAGGGGATTATTTTTAAAACTGTTATATGATAGAACAGAAATACCACAAATAAATAGAAGGGCAAGGAAGCAAAGGAAGTACTATTCAAAAAAAAAAAAAAAAACAAAAACAATGGGCCATTCACTTAAGTTTCCAGAGTGGATTCAAAGATCCTTGTGGGTCCATTCCAATTCAGAATATTCTGTGATTCTGAAGTATTTTTCACATTTCCTGTATTACTTATGAAACTACTACCTCCACTGAGAAAAACTACATTCAGTCCTGCATAATATCTCTCTTTTCTCATTTCTGGGGTAAGTGTGCACTTGTCTTGGACAGCAAGAGTATGCATAGAGACAAGTCCACTTCTCTCATCTGAGACAGAGAGCCACTCCACTAAATATCACTTCCATGGCAGAATATAAAGTCTTTTAAATCATGACAACTCATGACAGAATGGCTACTGCATCCAGGTGTCTTTCACAACCCTGCCAGCCTGGAGCTCAGCTTCACCCTCCACCAGGCTGCCCTCTCCTCAGAGCACCTTCACACTGGGGCTTTCTCAGTGGTGTTATTCAGTAGACCCAATGCCCACAGGACTGCAGCATCCACTGCATGTCACTAACATCATCCGCACATCATGATGAGAGCAGGGCATTCCCCCAGTTCTGCATGCAATTACTGTCTTTTGGGCAATCTGTGCTCTTATGGTAAGATGGTTCCCAGCTTAGTCCTGGGACACCTGAGCTTGCTCAGCTGCACAGGAGCACAGGCTGTGCCTCCTGCCAGGGAGCAGTGCCTGCTGAATGCCCTTGAAATCCAGAATGTCACAACTCAGCTTATTCCCTGATCAAAGAGCTTCTTTAGCTGCTGCCATGAGTAGAGGTTTGCTTTGCCATCTTAAAACCACAGCTGTTCTTGCTTTGGACATCAGCTGTCTCACCTTGATCCCAGGGTCCCTGGTATAATGTGCTACTTCTCTGCCATCCCAGCGTGGCACCAGGACCTGTCTCTAATTTAGGGCCTCCCAGAGAGCCGACACAAGCAGATACAGCTAGTGGAGACCTGCAACGTGCTTCCAGCTCAGCCTTACAGACTGAGAACCGGGACTTTCATGGAGTTGCCTAAGTTGCCAAGAAACATGAATGCAAGTGTGCTCAACAAGTGGTGCATTTCTCCACTGCACATGCTCCCCAACAGCCATAAACAATGCCTGGATCATCTCGCCACAGATTTTGGACCCTGTGACCATATTGTCACCTCACCACCTACAAAGGGCTCCACATTAGTTAAAAGACTAGAGCTTTACACAAATATTTGCTGTCAAGCCTTCTTTGTCAGCTTTCTGCTAGTCCACTGCCACCAACACAACTGGCCTCATGACACGTTCAGCCCAAACAGGGTATCTGGGCAGACAGCTTTTGGTCCCTACCTTCCAGAAGCCCTTCTTGAGTTCTATATGATGCCTCCCAATGGAGAAGAGGAGAGGTAGAAGAGATTTCTCCCTCTTTGTGGAAAACCCTGCATCTGTTTTTAAAAAGATGCCAGTGCCCCAAATTCCTTCAATTCACCCAGCTTCAATCCTTGCCTATAAGCTTCTCATGGCAAGTTAGCACTGAGCAGGAGAAACAGCACAATAGCATGGCATTGCAGCTGAACATATAAAACATGTTTTAAAGGTTATAAAAGAGCATTGCTAACAGGACACTGTAGAGGATAATAAGCTTAGAATTAAGCCTACAGACATTGTTTGGCCTTGTGTGAATCTGAATATCCTGCCCACTCACAGTAACAGCTACAGAGCACAGAAAGTCTGGCTCAGACTGCAAACATATAGTAGCCAACTATCTTTGTGTTGAGTCAACTACAAGTAGATTTGAAAATTCATGGGTCTCAAGTCCAAAGAAAAATAAAGGCATACAGCATGCTGTGCTGCACAAAAAAACCCCTAAACTAATGCAGTCTCATATTCTGGCCTATATAGTTTAACAGCTTAATCTCTTTAGTTTAAGATTTGTGTCTTGGGGTTTTCCTTAGCTTTATAAAGACTAGCAGGATGTTTTTTTCACTAAATTACTACTTTTGGTTTGCCTTCTGTCTTTTCTTTCCTCCCACCAGGCATTCAGTTCTTGACTTCCATGAGAAGAAAACAACATGAACAACTGAAAAACTAGTAGGACAGCATTTAACTATCAGGATAGAAGAGCAAGTATTGCTGAGGAAATAGAGGGATTGAGGACTTTACTGATAATTTCAAATGACTGTTCTCACTAATTCAACATGAATGCAGTAAGTGAAGATATAGTTGTGGCAATTTTTGCCATTCAACCTTGAAGACCTCTGCTCTTTGTAGCTGCCTTACTGTAAGAGTATATCCAGATCCCTATAGGATCAAGAAACATCCACAAGCTTGATCCCAGTATCTCTAATGACATTCAGTTAAGAACTAATTCCACCATTAAGCAGTTAACAAGGGAGGTAACATTTGCATTTTAGCATTTGTATATTAAAAATTTTTATGGAATGAGAAGTATCCATGAAAATCTGCATGCACATATAAGAACAGGAAACAGACCTAAGACTGTTGCTACTTATGCTCAGGTCTCACTCATAGCACAAACAGGCAAAAGATAAGGGACTAAACCTCACCCTTCCCTTACAAATTGATCAACTAGAGAGAGACAGAGAATAGTATCTTTAAGGTTGTAATATTTCTTTTCAAAATACATTTCAATAACTCTAGTTCTTAATTTGGGCAGCATTGCAAACTCAGATGAATTTGAATAAATTAAGTAAGAATTTTTCTTTTACTGACACTTATTGCAGTGATAATCTGATCTCAAATTTCCCATCTCTTTCTTTTATTCCCAGGAAGAGCATAAAAATTCTGCATTTCTGACAAGTCTAAATAAAGCTTTGCTGGTTACTGAACTATGCTACATTTCCTATCAACAGAAAACAAAAGTGGAAAAAAAAAAGACTAGTTCACCACGAGAGGAGATGACTCAGAGCAAGCAGGAACTGTTACCAGACTTAGAAAAAACAGCTTTCCCTTGTACCATTGACGAGCACACATTAATGCTGAGATGAACCTAGATTTGTTTTCTTAGCCCACATCTTCCTAGAACTGAACCTATTTTCTTACAAAGTCACCAGATCCTTTTTGGATCCTGTTAGCATTTTAACTTCACGTTAGTCATTTTGTGAAGAAGAGACCAAAAAATAGAAAGACAGAAATAACTATTTTTTTAATTTAAATGATAAATTTCTGTGCATATGGCAAAGACTGGAAAGAGTTATTTACATTTTGGATCTGGAAGTTTGCAGCACACACATCATGGAAATGCTCAGAACTGGAAATGCTTCTGAGCATTTCCAGTTCTCCACTTCTTTAGTAGCAGCTAAGACTGTCATGTAATCACAGCATACAGAAATTGTGGAGCTGCTATGAAGAAAAGTAACTCTATCCCAGCCAAAACCAGCATGAGTGTTTAATGGACAGACACTCCAAGCCCCAACAGCCTCAGGCACTGGTGGCACTGTAAACACACTTGTGAGATGGTGGAGAGCTCCAGTATCTCCTCTCACCTTTCTCCTTCTAAACTTTATGTCATGTTCGAATCAAAGAGATGAAATATCACCATGTAGCATTTTTTAAGAGAAAAGGGAGGAAAGACTGTCATTTCTAATCATCTCCCAAAGCCCCAGGTGTCTGGGGCCCACGTAAGCACAGCTTCTATGTGTGAAAGCAGAAAAGGAATCGAGAGGCCCATTCCCAGTTCTGGGGAATATAATTAAAGAAAGATACAGTGAGATGATGCCTTAGTCAGAACATGGCACCAACACTGGAAAATCCCTGGAATCTACCAGAGACACCATTTCACCATAAGGAACAACCTATACTGCTGCCAACATTCTCCTCTGTACCACAAATACAGAGTATCTGATGGGAGATTTCAACTAATAATGTTGTGCTAAAGGAGAGAACAAGATATAAATAACTATTTTCCGAAGTCTTATGTAAAAAAATGAAGACACTGCACACATCTTCTCAAAGAATAGGCTGAACAGCCCTCATATCATCCAGATATATTCTCTATTCCTTACTGGCACAGGGAACCAGAGCAGACCTCATCGCTGAGGCAGCATTACTAGCCCAACACACCAAGGCAGCTTTGGGAAGTTTATCATTTTCACAATCTGATTGATTTCAAAGGTCACCCTGGAGGAAAAGCCTCAATCTGGTTCCTGCCGACACAGTCGTTTCCCACAGCCAGTATCTATTCTGTGCTCTTGGCACTCACTCAGGTGGTGGGACGTGGGTTGCACTGTGGGTATCTGCATCTTAATGAAAGTCTATTTTACTCCCCCAAAGCCTATTGTTCATTTGGAGGCATGAAGCATTACTGGCTGTTTCATACCAGAGGTCTTAAGACAGGTACACACACCAAAGAAATAAAGGCTTTCTGAGTAAGGAAAAAACTTGGAACTAAAGAATTATCTTAAAAATCTGAGATGCCTAAAATACTAGAGTAATTCAGACTTAAAACTATTTGGAACTTCTTGTAACCAAAAAAAAAAAAAAAAAAGTCCTCCTTTCTTCATTTGACATCTGAGTTCATGGAGGATGAAAATACAGTCAGGGGAGCCTATCAGCACTAACACAGCTCTTATGTTCCCCAGGTGACAACCCTGGTTTTACAGTTTATCACAGATTAACTAATTGGAAAAGCACATGCAGTAAGGGTCCCAATCAGTGTGACCAGTCATCATGGTAGTGTAGATGGGAATGATCAAAGCCACACCATTAAAATTGCAATCTAGGAGAATAAAACTAAATATTAAACAAAACTGATAAATTAGAGATGAATCTATAGGATTTTGTGAGAAATAGCTTAGTCTACATAAACTGTTCTAGACTAAACATGTTGCACTGATGAAATTCAAGAGGTTGGTCAGTCAAGTCATGCTGAAAATTAAGTTCTACCCAATCTTCATAATCAGGATTCATTTTATTGCTGGAGGCCCTGAACAGTGGCCTCTTTATTACCTCCTTTACTCACTTCTCGGGTGAAATGTTTTTCATCACATGTTCAAAGAAGTGAACTGAAGATATGAAGGCCCCTCATCTGGAGATGTCAAAGAACAATGTTAATTTAGAAAATAAGATAAGAGCTCAAAATCGAAATACTCTGTGTTAAGGCTAAGCTAACAAGCTTTTTACAAATGAAATGGGAGCACTTAGGGACTTAAGCCAGCTTTTATCCAGGTATGTAATGTACAAAAGGCTTCATATTCCATTAACTGTGGTGAGCTGTGCCCTACATATGCTCCATATGCCCTACATAAACAAAAGGAATGTCATACCTGAAGCATCTTCTGAGTAATTTTTATCTTGAAAGAAAATATTAGCCAATGTAATTCAGTATCACAACTAAAACTTTTGAGCAATCTTGGCAGAACTGCAAAATTATGCTATTAATATGGCTGAGGAGTTTTCTGCCAGTAGAGGAAGGGGAATTTGCAGTGATGTGTCTCACAAAAGACAGGAAGGCTTGACAGGTTCATGGGCAAGAACAATGCACACTCTCCCTCAGCCTCAGTGAGAGAGCAGAACCCTCCACCAGCAACTGCTCCTGGCCAGAAAATGGTCTCAGTCTTGCTACCAGCCTTTTAGGCCTTTCTTGTGTACAAAGAAAACCAATTCTGAGCTTGTAAATCAATGAATAGGTTTTCTTTCTGCTAAAACAGGCCTCAGATATATCATAGTGAATAAGACACTTTCAAGCCTGAGAATCCCTCACAGCAAGCAGCTCTGCTGGTCAGTGCCTGCCCGCCCATCCACCCAGGGCCACATCACTGTCACCTTCGTCCTCCTGCCCACGCCTCACTGCTCCCGTCTCTGAATGACGGCCAGCACCTCCCAGCTCTACAGGAATAAATCTCCAGACCACAAACCTCTACTATTCCTTCCTCCTCCTGCCTCCAAGGCTATGAGTTACACTCTGTTTAGCTTGAGTCACTTTTCTTCCCATCTTCTTCCCATGCATTTTACTCAGATTTATAAACAGAGGAAGAGAGCACTAGAGGTGCCCTAAGAGGGACGAGCAAGGGATGCCTGCTCCACAAGAGCCATGCCCAAGGGTGCTCACCCAGCCCAATGCAGAGCAGGGCAGCCACAGCAAACACCCAGGTGCTGTCCCAGGGCAGGGGAAGCTGCCCTGCTGGATGGCAGGCGTGGCAATGACTGCAGTCAATTCACACCTCAGCATCAGCCTTCCTCACTGTGCACATACGGGCTGCGCAGCCAACTGGGCAGCTGCACACACCCCTCCCTCACTGCAGCCAAGGACAGAACAACACTGCATTTGGCCACTGAAATGACCCACTTTACTGCCACAGATCTTCTTTGATATATTCTCTTCTGGATCTGCTTTCATGTACGCATTATTAGATTCTCAGTTTCTAACTAGCACGTGTGATATCTTTTAAGTGAATGCAAATATTATGTGTATAGCCATACTAAAGGGAGAGAATAGAGCAGTCAGTTTAAATCCAGCTTCCTTTACTGATTGCACAGTCAAAGTAGTGAAGTGTTTGTAGGGAGCTGATACAATATAACAAAGAGAATTAAATTTAAAGGAAAAAATAAGAAACTTACTTCAGAGGCTAACACTTTTCCCCTTTCCTGCACATAAAGATACGTGTAGCTGTATTAACTCTGGACACTACACATTTGATATGTATGTATGTAAATTTAGACACAAGTACACAGTTTGTTGTTAAAACTCAGAAATTAAGTACATTAGAAGTAAAAAAAAAAATTTGAAAAGCAAACAAGTTTTTTTCAGCTATTTCTCCTAGAAATGCCAGAAAATTCTTTGTATTTCATCTTGGGAAATGGACATCAGTAGTCATTCTCTGCCAATATTTATATGAGAAGCTTACAAGCTATACAAAGTTGGTAAAGTCATTATTCCTATTGCACAAAATTATCTTCAATCCTTTTGTTTGCCAAATCACCACCAAACGATGACATTATTTCAGAATATTCCCTGTGTAACGCAGAGCAGCAGATTGTGGAAGTAACAGATATTTTGCTTTGGTGGATAAAAATCAGGAGAGAGAAAGAGAGAGAATCAGCTCATAAAACCACAATTGCGTAACTGGTTTTGCTTAAATGAAAAACAAATCAACTGATCATTTCCTGGCAGATGAAGCATTACATTAAAACAGAATTTAAGAATTTTATTCTTTAATTATTTAGCTGTACTCTTACTCTCTCTCACTCTATTCCCTTTTTATTTAGAAGCTGGTTTTTAAAGCAGATAAATTTTCAAGGAGAAACTCTGTCTCAAAGTACAAAAAGTTTGAAAATGAAAACATCAAAACCAAATCATCTCGAAACAACATATTTTTAAAACTTATGTCTATGCCTGGTCTGCTGTTTAACTTTCTCTCTTGGCAAAACAATTCTAAGAATTTTATAATTTTGTTTAATCCCCTAGTCCCAGCCCTCCACAGACAGCTTTTAGGTGGATTTGTTAATAAATTGTTAATACTTTGTTAATAAGCAGTGGCACAGCCTTGGCCGGGGAGTTTCCCAGGTTTCCTCAGTTTCCATGAGAGCTAAGCCCTCATGGATCCAAGTTCATCACTCGCCACATTGCTAATGAGACAAGTGCAGCCCAACACGAGGTTAATTGTCAGAAGCAATAATCTAAATTAAACTGGCCAACATTCAAGTAAAAGGTACCATTAAAAATATCCTTTTCCAATGAAAGCAATCTCAGGAGTTTATTTGCCTACTCAATATAGAATTCCAGGTTTTAAAAAAACCCTTCTTCCCCTCTAAGGAACCAAAGTAATTATTTTTAATACAGTGACATATGTTAGACAAAAGTATTAAGGAGGGGGCTTCATTCCACTCCAAATCTCAATGGAGTTTTCCCTTATGTGATCACACATCTGAGCTCAGATTTTACTCTAACCAATGAAGATTTTCTGTTAAACAATTGCTATTAGCTGATGAGAAATCTTTTCACAAATAATCCCGAAACATGGAAGATTTAGTGTGATGTTCCCAGCACTGAGAAATACAATTAAAACAACATGGGGAATTAAAAAAAAAGAAAGTGAGAGTTCACAAAAACATTTGAGAAACAGCTCAAGTCAACTCCAAGCTCACTTGGTTTTGGCTGGGACTCCAGGCTCACAACAGCTTCAGCCTGCCAAAATAAATACAGCCACCCGTTTGTTCCTGATGCTTTTGCCCAGGGAGGGACCTGCTCCTTTGCTTTCCCCTGCTATGATAATGACATGTCTGCCAGGATTTAACTGGGGTTCATATCCCTGCCTGCCTTTGATACAAATATTATTCTGTTAATTGTGAGGAAAAAAAGGACTTAAGTGCCACCTCAGACTGACATAATAACCAATACCTTACAGATAATTAGTATGTGCTGTAATTAAAACAATGCACATCATTTAGGCAAAAAAGTTTAAAAATACCTTGGGGGGAAGTAGTTGGGGATATAACTCCACACAGGGAATCTGTTTAATTGTGATTGTAACCATAGAGGAAAAATATAGCATTTTAGATAAATATTATTCATTTACAATGCAGAGTTAGTATTAAAAAAGCATCTAATAAACATGAATGTTGTGGTTGTAGCTACAATGTTTTATGCATATGTTTACCTGTAAGGAATAACTGCAACATGTATGAAAAAGCAGTCTTCAATTAACATTTTCTGTATTTTTAAAATTATTTAGTTCTCTGTCATTTTTAAGAAAAGCTGGTAAGTGGATACAAAACTCCTTTTCAAAGCACACAGTCATGTATACCTAATCTCTGCACTAGTAACCATCAGAATATCCAGGTTTTCAGAACTCCTTAATTTTAACCTTGAACATAAAATCATTTTAAGGTGGGTAATGCAGTGAAAAACCTCTCAACTGAATAACAATAAATGCAACAAGAAAGAAAAATGCCTCACAAAATACTAGAAAAGACAGTGGAGTCAAGTAAGTATACTAAAAAAAATTGGCTCAGCTTTTAATGATATTGCACAAGTGCCTTTCTTTTTCTAACACAAAGTTGAACTCTTGAATCACTACAGATGCCTTAGTCTAAGAGGTAGCTGGCAAACACGATAGCATGAAAAGCATCTTGTATTAGACATGGCCAGTTCCAGATGAAGATTCCGACATGAACTAGTTAGAAACGTTTTTACATTTCTCTTTTTTTAAATTCCCATTTGGGAAGCTGCTGGTCCCTCTTATAAAATTCAATCCACAACACAGAAGCTTAGTCATATTCCATTCCTTGGATGCACTGGCCAGTCTACTGCCTACTCAGGAACCCAGGGGGAACGTACAAAATGACACTGTCAGTGTACTAAAATGAACTCTGCAAGTTTGACAGAAGCACGTATTTACATCTGTCAAGCAGCACAACACCTGCAGCAAGCTGTACTACTAGGGCAGCTAATGATGACTTTTTAAAGACAAATAGGCAGTGGCAAAACTGAGAAGATTGAGTTCCTGAATTCTGATGTAGGTACTAATCCTAGGCTACTGCCAGTGCTCTTCCTGCCTGATTCTTAAGCGCATACAAAAGCAAATAACAGATGGTCAATTCATAAGACTGGCAATATTGGCATAATCAACACAGAGCCACCGGCCTGAGCCACATTCAGCCAAGCAAAGGCTGATTGATCTACTGAGATCAACTGAGCAAAGACCAGAGAGGCTTGGAGAACACCTACAGAAACACCTACACCTACCTTCACTCACCAGGGCACCCTGAGTAAGGCTCTTCATGGTTCAAGGTAATGCATTTATAAAAAAAAATTCATTTATTTTCCTATGTAGTGGTTTGTTCTCTTACTCCTTTTAAATCTAAATCTCCTATTTCAGATGTGGGAAATGAGCATTTTACTTCATTTCACCACAAATATTACCAAAGGACAATAACACAGTCACACTTAAAAATGTAAGGAAATACTTTAGTGAATAACTATTATAGATGTAAGGAGACAAAACTGTTTTGTTTTCAGCATTTAAAGCAAAAAAAAAAAAAAAAGGAAAAAAGGTCCAAGCAGCTTTTCTAACTGCACGAAAAAGACACTAGGCAGCATCCATTTTATTAATTCTGTTTCTGAAGCTTATTCTTAATTGTTTTGCTGCTGATTTGAAGAAGGACACAACTGCAGTAAGGTTGGACCTGTTAAGTACTCAGGACACAGGGGGTTGAGTAAGACCAGCAACATAAAACAGCCTTGTTTTTTTCCTTTTTCTCTCAAATGAAGTAATGCACTATGGAAGACTCCTTCTTGCCTGACACTTCGCACCTCCAGCAGCCAAGAAGTACAAGGCACATTAGACAGCTGTAGGACTTCTATCTGGAAGAAACGCAACATTTCCTGTCCAAATCCAAAGACAATGATCCCAATCCAGCAAACTATCCAGCAGCTATGTAGGCCAGATTGGTGAGGTTATAGTTAGCTATTTCTGTCAGTTTAAAGCCCAAACTGCAAATGCTTATTCAGTCTCTTTACAGATTTAACAACTCAAGCATGCTGGATGATGACCACCTTTGCAAGCCTAAGCTGCTATTTATCACTAGTTAGAACTAAATAAAAGCAAAAACACAGATTTTGAAAACCTAGAGCACATTCAAAAAATTACACTCTGCTCCAAGACCTAACACAGTAATAGACTCTCACAGGAATAGCTATTTCGCTGGCAAGATAGTGCAATAATGCAATTACTGCCATTCAATTAATTTATATTCTCAAAATCTGTCTCCTTACAATTTCTAAGTATTTCGCTTTAACATCAAGACAGGATTTTCTGCCCTGGTTTGCCATAGCAACCCTTGCAACAAATGCCAGTTGTCTGTAAAAAGGGGGGACTCTTTGAGTATGCATGTATGGTTTAGTATGGTTTGTTTTAAAGCAGGTCAGAGCACAATGGACCTTTTCTATCGTGTGGGATTGAACACCAACAAATCTTACTTCAAGGGCTGCGAAGCTCCTCTGCAAAATGAAATGACACTGCTGCTAAGTCTGGATGTAATTACAGATATGAAAGGATGGCTATGAAAGTTGCTTGCATCTTCCTTTCCCTCCTCTACTATAGATGTGTATTTGCCATGCAGCTGTTAACATCCTGAACAAGTAACATGCAGTAGACTTAACACTTCCTTTCATTTTAAGTATTAGTATACAGTGGTGGCTGTTAAAGCACATTTACCACTAAATAATGAGACCTTTGTCTGCCTATTGCAAGCAGAGCTCTGCCCTGCCTGCCTGTGCAGCCCAGGGCAAAAGCTATACCGGGAAGCCTTGACCTCCAGCCCAACAAGGACACTTAGTAGGGCTAAGGGTAATCCCAACTTCTCCTTGCTCATTCAGCTTCTCGAGCTGTTTGAAGCAATCATTACCAACACAGCTACATTTTGTGGTCATATTATAAAATGAATCATTGTTCAACAGTCCAAGATTGCTAAATTTGGTTTAAGTGTGGTTTAGAGTAGAGTCACTGGTTGCTCAGACTCCTCAGAGCTGTACTCCCCCCAGTCCAGTCGCAGCAGGGAAAGCGCTCGTCTTTGGCGCTGCTCCAAAACCAGGATGGTGTAACCAAGCAGCATTTGGCCTCTAGTGCTCCTTCTCACCAGTTCCCCACGAGATAGCCAGGATTTTTTTCAGCCACTTCCATATGAAGAGCCTTTACCTCTAAAAATCTCCTTTGTGCAGTCTTAGCACAGCAACTTCTGGGAATTAAAATATCTACCCCTCTTTTTGAAGGGGTATTATACCCTCTGAAACATTACTTTTCAGTACATGTTCCTACAGGCACAATTTCTGCTTTAAGAGAGTCTGTGGAATATTTGATGTTGGGATTTCGTAGGAGTGAATGAATGCTCCATTATTCACCCTGGTGGTACAGCAGTGGCTGCTCTGAAGTTTTACAATGCAGCCTATTGCTGTAATGACATCATATGACATCATAAATCTCCCACAATTTCTAAAGCTTCTGATGAATGTTTCTCCATAAGCACCTCGTTAATAAATAAAAAAAAAAGGAGTTAATAAAATAAAAATCTTTTGCATTTATATATTATTTAGAAGTCTACAGACAAGTGCTAACCACCGTGGGCTCTAAAACCAAAACTGTTTTACTCTAAGCCTCAAAGAAAAGAAGGCACCATCTTGATTTATGGATGCAGTCAGACAGGGTACCCTGCTTTCCACCCTATGCAAAAACCTCAGAGAATATATGAATCTTAATTTGAATTAATATTTCTAAAAAATTCTCTGAAAATAAAAAGTTACTGTATTTCTCCTTATTACAACCAAGTATTCATGTTTCAACCACAAATAGTCCAAATTAACAACTATTTTCCTCTTCTTTTAAAACCCTCCTACATACACATACGTATTAGTCAAGTTAAAGACCAAGTTCTCAGTCCTTGTCAAAACAGTGGATATTTGCTATCCTCACCTTGAATCCAACAAAGAGACACACAACTAAAGCAACACCTTACTCTGCTTTAAGGCTCTTAAGCCCGGGCTTCATGTGTCTCCCTACTCTCTGCAGCTTTTTCCTTCCTCCAGTCTTAAGGAAAGTACTTGAAACCAAGTCAAATCTTACATATATTAAGACATACTTGGCTCCTTACTTTCAGTCTTAGAGTTCCCACACTTCTGGCCTCTGAGGACACAGGCTTTCTCCATGACTGATGTGGTAGGAGGATTCCTACAAGCAATCCCTACTTTGTTGTCCCAGTCTTAGTCACTGTGTCTCAGATATTCACATAAGCAAGCAAGAATCAAACTCATGCTTTGATGATGTATTAGAAACAACAATCAAATTACTCTGAAACAAAAGAGTAAACATTCATTAAACAAAAAGTATCCAGCAAAAGAATGGCTTTCATATAAGGAAAAATGTTTTGTACTAAAATGGCTTTGGCCTGTATCTCCTGTAGCTAAATAACTCACTCTGGAATAGCTATATTGAGTTTGGTTTTCCATATTAGGATACAGCTGAAAAATTACATGTATGGAACACCTCAAACAAGCTCTTTGCAAACAATGAAGTACAGGATCAGTAACCACAAACTAATATACATAAAATTACGTGAACCTGTGTTGTCTATGATCCCAATCCATCTCACAACACATTATTTACTTCTTCATATAAAACAAGTTTGAAATACAGCTCGAAATACATCTGGAAACAAAAATCATGTTTCAACCTCTGTCCTCAATCAGTGGAAATCAAAAACTCCACTGACCTCAGAAGCATTTGACTTTATTTCCATTTCTGTAACTGAAAACATGGCTTAATTTTCTGGTAAAGAATCCCTCACTGAAGCTACAGCACCAACAACTATGAACACTGATGGAACTGTATGAGCTGATTTTGGACCCTACATCACAGCACTGGATGCCCATGTAATTTTTTATTTCACTTAGTCTTCACACCAAGATAAAACCTTGTAGTTCCATTTTTGGCCTTACTACAATAGTAGCAGAACCTCGATTTCAGTTTCCACCACTGTGAGAAATATTTTTCTCTGACATATGCACCTCATGCTTACCTTTTAAGAGGTCAAGACATTATGTTTTTAAGAGGTCAGGACATTATCTCTACTACCACCAGCTTTTTCACTCCTGTTATTAACTCTTCCTACTAAGGATGCAAAGTCCCAAATGACATTGTCAGCTTGGACTGCTCTTAGCTGAAAACGTCATGTTCATGATGAGCAGTTCCTGCTTTGGTATCTCTGGTCCTTTCCCATCTCTCTTGACAGGACATCTGCAAAGCACTGCTGTTCCATAACCTTTGCTAAACTCCAGCAGCTCCCTTAAGTCGCTTCCAGCCCCAGTTTCTGTCAATCCTTGTGCTGTTCTGCCAGAACATCAGTAAGACGCTAAATAGTAGCATAGTTTTAGGAAAATATCTCATCTGCTATTTTGAAAGTCCAAATTGCTTTGCTGCCAACAGTTAGGGATACAATAACAAGGTACTACTTAGTACTGAATTCCTTTTATTTTTTCTGGGAAGAATTAGAAAATGTATGAACTGTCCTACAATATTCAGTGGTTTGCTGAGCATAACTATGGTCCAGCCACATGCCATAGTGTATATATAGCCTTACAAGTTTATAACAAACTGAGGTTTCTGCTTAATTTAAATCTGCTACTGAATTCTAATATCCATTTCTCTCATTTCCTCATCTCCACACATCCCCCACCAGCACTCGGTGCCAAAGGCTGAGAAATAACAAAAGGGCCACAGGAGGCCCCAGGCATGTTTGAAACCAACCGAACCCCACGTAGGATCACACTGTCACATGCCTGCACGCCCGCAAAGTAACGTGCTTCAGAGAGCAAGACTGCATCCCAAAGTTACCAACCAGCTTCTTTTTGTTCCCAGCAAATTAAAATGCTTGGATTCTTTTCTATTCCATGTTCTCATGCCAAAGACAGGATCATGCTAACAAGCTTCTGATGGAATCCTCTAAGAATTTTTTTTTTTTATCTTTACAAATTAAATTTTTACAGAGAAGATGAAGTTCCCCTTGTCAAGAGCCCCAGAAGTATGGGAAACAAAATGTCAGGAATTAACAATGCCAGACATTACACTCCCACACGGGGTTAATTTTTTTTTTTCCAAACAGCACGCAGAAATCTGTCCCATCCATCAGATGAGCTACTATACTTCTTCTATTAGCGTTCTGGCACCTCCTTCTGTACAAACATAGCCCTTTTGCTATAAAACATGTTATATAAAAGACTTAATCCATCAAGCAGAGAAAAAAGGGATTTTTTTGGTTTCCAGACTTGAACTGATCACTCCTCATATAAAACAGCATCGTCTTCCCCCCCAAATACTACATCACACAACTAGTTGCATGTAAAAAGACATTCAGTAGGTGTATGAGATAGGGAAAACCAGGGCCAGCCTTCCTTTATATAGAGAAATTGCTGTGACACAAGGCCTGACTCAATGGGCCAATGCTCCACAACAAAATTAGAACATTATTCCATCTTTCTCCCTGTTAAGTGACAAACTGCACCTCTCAACTGTTCTGGGAAAATAACTACAGCTTTTGTAAAGGTTTTGTAAATGCTATGTCAATATAAGTTATTTTGTCATAAACTAATTAGGTTTTGTATCTAAAAATATGTGGACAAGGGGCTGCCTACCTACTACAAAATATGAATGCCACTGCTACATTGCTACAAATGCACATTTATACATTATACATCTTGCCACACTGCACTTACAATGGTTTTATTAGTCCTAAATACAATTAAATTAACAGCAGCCTGCATCTATACCCAGTTCCTGGGTACATGACCAGATAAAATCTTGAAAAAATGCTAAGCACTCAAAGGAAAACAAAGTACACGCTGTCTATTAATTGCACTGGAGTTAACACTGCCATCATGTAATCCTTGGTGAAAACATGATTTTTTTAAATTTATTTTTTTAATTTCTTGCGATCTATTAAAAGACATTCTATTTAAACAGCACTGCACAACTTCCAGACAACTGAATCTGTGAAAAAAGCCTTATGGCTTTGTGTCAGGTCTTGCCATATTATTATGGTGCAAAGGCTACATAAATTTATCTCCTTCTAATTCTGGATTTTTTTTAAACATGAAGACACTGAAGAGTTGGTGTTTTTTTTCCCCATCTGCAGCTTTCTCCATCTCCTTCACATTTACATGCAAAATGTGAATCTGTGCACAAGAGACCCAGATAAAACAAAGATAAGGATTCAGGAGCAGCTTTGAAGATGTATGCTGGCAATCTCGTTCTGTAGCCCCTCCTTCCACAAAACTGATGCTGCAACCCTGGGGCCTCAGAGTGCCATGCCAGTGCTATTGTACCTGCAATTGCATCTCAATTTTTGTTCAGCAAGGAGAAGAGTGGGACAGGGATTTGCTGGACCTCAGTGGCTTGGTGCTGGTGCTTACTACACTACCAAAAGTCACACTGCTGTCCCTAACAAAGTCATGACATTTTTTATATATAATGTATACAAAAACTTGTCTCTCTTCCTTTTTGCTCTCTCTCCCCCTGTACTGACATACACTCAAAACTGCGAAGCATAAGAAGTTCTTGCAAAATAAGGTTTTAATACAGTACTACAGAAAGCTAAGGGGAAAAGAAAAATCTCATGTTTGTATGAACACAAAAATGTCCCTTAACCTTGTTATTGAAATCACTTTGGATTATTAGGCATATTTTTTAAAAGGGTAATCCACATTTCACCATAAATGCTGAATTTTTTGTCTCACACCACTCAAATCAAACCACAGTTGCTCTCTAGCTAAAATTATTACATTTCTTTCCTACTCATCTTTATGAAGTGACATACTACCCTTTTGGCGCCCTTCTAGAAAAACTCACAAACATTGGGGTTTAGACAATTTGGCATTGATCTTTTAGTATCTAGGAACAACAATCAGCTTAACAGAAGCAGCTTTGTATTAGTAAACTTCATAATAGAAGTACTTCTGGATAAATAAATAAAAGAATGTCTCTAATATGCAATTCCAAACTAATCCTTGTGATAAATTTATTAATTCAACCCTCCAAAGGTCAGTATAATATTAATTTGTTCCTTGCACTAAATAATGTAGTAGGATTTAATCAAAGCTGGTTAAACAGACATTCGGCAACATTAAAACAGCCTTGGCACTGACATAGTGCAGTACAAAATGGTAAATGTACTGTAAAATATTTTAAACTTTCAATGCCAAAATACAATCCTGTAATAAGTTACAAAATACAAATCTTTAGTAAATGCCAGTTTCTACTGAATTCTGGCCATAAGGTTAATATTCAATTCTCAGATTACTTTGTCACTTGGTACTGTTTGACACCCTGTTGTTTCCAAAGGACAACCTACTGTGTTTTCAAGGCAGGAAGGCAGAGTTGTTCAGGATCCCACCAAAGCCCCCAAGAGGGAAGGACATCCTAATTGTGGAGCAGAATGACATCCCTTCAGGTTGTGTGACACCAATGGAGCCAGGGCAGGACTTACATTTCCCTGTGCATCGGGGAAACGCTCCACATCCAGTAAACTGTTCTATACATCATCCCCAAGAGAAACCAGACATGAAATCCTTCACCTGTGTGCTCCAGTCTACACTGCAGCATCTCTTACCTAGCTGGAAATCACTTTACATGCAGCAAGTCACTTTTCTGCTGAGCTAAAGCACGCTTTTGGAATCAACAGGTCTTTCCTCTGTGAACAACAGAAAAGTTGTATGTTTCAGCTAAGAATCAGGTCCCACTTCTATAAAGGCCCATAAAATATATTTCCCTTGGAACAGATTTATCTCATTCTGCAGAGAGTTTTATTTTATGGGTGGGCCTGGGTTTTATTGATTTGGCTTTCTTCGTTTCATGGCAATTAGTTGCAAAACACCTTAAGATGCATTGCTAGAATGACTGCTCGACAAATAGCACTTTGCATCTTATTGTAAAATATTCAAACACTCAGCCCAAACAAATGGTGTCTGTAATAAAAATACTGCTGTATATCTTCATTTATACTAGAACAAATCCGTTTTATTTGTTCATTCTGTGTTTTAGTGTCATAGGTCTCTTAGAAAAGATAATTTATAATTCCTTATGCAATTAGATATGAAATTAAGTTGTCTTACTCTGCAGAAGAATTTATAATGAAGAGACCAGGTTCAACCAATTCCACAGAAAATATTTTGATAGCATCAGAAAAGAAAGCATAAAGATCTTTAGTGTTTTAACAAATTAACACATGCCTTTTGGGTAAATTACTGTACATGCTGTTAATCTTTTAATTAGGTTCTCAATTTCATATACACATTTATGGTAGGGAGGATTTTCAGTGATCAGAAACTACAAATACATGGTGCTGCTATGCTCTTTTAATAGCTGTATCAAAAAAGTAAACAACCCCATCCCTTAAAACAACCCTAGCAGGTGTAGTCCTTTATTTGAAAGCGCCACAATAAAATATTAATAAATCTCTATTAATATTAGTAACAAAATACCACTCTTCATTTTATTATTCAAACAAACACAGCTTTCAGAATGAGAAAAGTAGGACTTGTTCTCCACAGTTATGCCATAGAACAGGAAACTTTTATGTTTGGAATGCATGTAGCTTTTAGACCCATCACCAGCATTTAAAAATATGTAACTGATGTTATCTATATACATGGATATATAAATAGTGACGTTTGAAGCACATTCTATGGTAGCATTTCACGAAATGCCAATTTTCTCATGCTGACTGCCACATAATACTGCCTAACCATCTCCTTCCAGGATCTTGAAAAAATACAGTATTATCTATAGCTCATTATTTGATAGAATTTTTTCCTCAAGCATTTGGTCCATCCTCAGTTTCAACACAAGATAAACACTTTTCTCCCCCACAGACTATTTCATAGATTCTATAGCTGGTGCTGAAGAAAAACGCGCTCAGAAAGGCAGACAAATTGCCATCAGTTAACGATCCCTATGCCAAGGGACATTTTTAGCATGGTGTCGTCTCTGTAAAAGTAGGAATTATCTACTAGCTACGCCACATAATGATTTTTGTTAGAAAAAGGAAAAAGGCCAAAATGTGGCTAAGCAGCAAATATATTATAAAAACACAGTATGAAAGCAATTTAGCTGCGAATCCTGACTGGCACATGCATCCTCCTCCTAGCTTACTTGTTTGAATTTAACTCTTTGTTGGTAACTTGGAAACAGCCAGGTGAAGACAAAGGTGCTGCATATACAAAACACTATGGGAAGTAAAAACAGAATAAATACAGACCCCTGATCCCAGGGCTATTCTAGCTTTATTGACAGTCACTTCATTCTAGAAGCATTATTTTTCATTTGGAATAAGGTTGAAAGTAAAATTGCCCATAAATACACAGTGAAAAATGCCCCAATCTCATCCCATCCAACCTCATGCAATTCCTTCTTTTAATCATACCTGTATAAATGTATATTCTTTTAAATTGTCTGGGTAAATCAAAGGTATTTACTGGCCAAAAGACAGACAGTACTAGCAATTCTGCACAAGCCTGCCACCAATAAAGCAAGGAAGAGATATACACCCTGAATAATCAGGTAGCTCAGCAGATGGGAAGAGGGTACATGCACCCACTTCTCTCAGATAGAGCTTGAATTTGAACCTTCATCTTTACTCACTGAGTGGGTTTCCAGTGAGCAGGATAGTAGGTAAAAGGAGGTCACTAATAGCATTGTCTTTTGCTCATCCTTTCCCATTCCATTCCATTAAATGTAGCCATTTAATCTGCTGCAGACCCCCGACGACAAACAATACAGGAGGGCAGACTGCCCTTGTAAAATTCAACCTGTATGAAAGGACCCAAACATAAAATACAGCTGCTGACTGACAGCTTCATTTATATTCCAGCAAGGACCAGGAGGATTAAAGCCAGATCCTTTCTACAATGCTCACATACAGCGGTGAGAAACCGTCTGAACTGACCCTTTGCTGTTACTGCCAGGAGGATCTCTCCTGAAGAGAGACATGGAACAGGGGGTCAGTGTGTTGGCCTCTCTTTTGCTTTTTTAAACTAGGAAACACTTTCTGTTTAGCCTCCTCAGATTTTCTACGCCTACTTTGTTATGCTTTCAGTTTAAAAACAAAATTGTTTTCATGCTTAGTTTGTCTACATGGTTAAAGGGAACTGAGAAGTATTGCTTTACACCATAAGCTTGCCAGAGGCCCTGGAGCCAAGCACCTTTGCTCTCCACAGGCTCAAAGCAATTTCCCCAAACACGAGCAGCAGAATCCAGACCGGGCACCGATGATAAATGGACTTCAGACAGACCAGCCAGCAGAAAGAGCTCTGCTTTCTCTCCAGCAGCATAACCATTATAAATGCTGCACAGGGAAAATACACACGAGGCAAACCAGGGATTCTGAAAGGTGGGATTTACTTCTAAATAAGCAGAAGCCGATGTGAGGGACATGCCCTACCTCCCCCTTAGGTCAAAGAAAGAAGCAGCTGGGGAGGGGCTCAGCTTTGTGCGCCTGTGGGGAAGGCAGATGGGGCAGGACAATCTGCAGCTGGAACAAAAAAAAAAAAGCCCTTCATACTACTGGGTTAAAATGCTGCTTCCCTTACCTAGAGGGGGAATGGGAAAAAAAATCAGCAGATAAGAATATTTTTTTAAATGTAAAACATAAAAGATTTTGAACAAGGAAGGAAAGGAAAAAAAAAAAGCTACCCTAACATGTTAACCACCACCAAGCTTTGCTCTGCTCATCATACTGCATGTTTAAATATTTAGCTTGTTAGCTAACAGGCTGTTAACTGCACCTCATTTTCCTTCTCTGGACAGGAGAAGATCTAGCCTAACCTAATTTATTTTCATTTTTAAATAGAGCACTGCTTCATTATCAGAATCATGAAGAAGAGAATAAAAATGAGACAACAAAATTTTATTTTTAATTAAAACTAATAAAGACTATTTCTCAGTTTTACTCAAAACCACCAGTGTTTCTTGGACTTGTGGGTTTAGCTGAGAGACTGGTAAGGGAGACAGGAAAAATCTGAATTTATTATACACTGGTCTAAGTTTTTAATAGAGTATACACAGGCATTTCAGAGTGAACTTGATTTTTATTTCACCCCAAACTACTCTAATGGTTGCTGTGACAAAAAAGCCTATGGCTCCATTTCCCCAGCATTTCTTCACTGGCTTAAAACACTGGAAGAACACAAGCAAATCTTTCCCTGAAGAGTACAAAGCTTCAAGAAACTTCTGTCCTGCAGCGCTACCTTTTTGCACACAGCCTGCAACAAAGTGAATGGAAAGCATTAAAGAAAGTGGCCCTCACCAAACTAAAGCACTGATTCACTGTTACAGCCTGAGCAATATCGCTCAGAAACTGAGAAGACAAGAAAAAAGGTTTAATGATTTCCTCCGACACACCACTGCAACAGGTTCACTGGAGCCCGTGGAGCTGTCACCAAAACATGATGCACTCCAAAGCACTCGACACCAAAGTCTCTTTGCAGGTATGTGGGGTCTCACAGAGAGAAGGATGAAAGGGTGTCTCACTGGAACAACCAAAGCCCTTTGTGTCCACTCTGCCCCCTCCTTTCCTCCTGTCCCCTCTCCTGCTTATGAGCCTGCTGTGCTCAGTCACAGACTGCAAATGAGACAGAAAGCAGCATCAGAACTGCTGAGCTGTTCAGGACTACCTTTACTTACCCTCCTTTAAGCTGTTCAAACACTAATAAATTACCCATTTACTTATACTACCCAGATGTTTGCCATCTAGAAAAATAGATTATTATTTGTAGAAGGTTTTGTTCCATCACAAGAATCCTGTAAATAATATATTGAGATCAGAACGTCAATACCACATGCTAACTTTTGTACACGAGTTTGGGGGGGTGACAGGGGAGAAAGGAAAAGGAAAGACAGACACTTCCTGATCACTAGTCAGAAGTTAAGAACTTTCAAAGAGAGCTTATCAAAAACTCACATATTCACTGGAGTTCATGCTGTTGGGATAATGAGGTTATTTTAAATAACAGCATAAATGGAGAATAAGGATGACAAGTAATCTGAGATTAATTGATTAATTTAAGTCTGAGCTTTTGCTTCCATATATATATTATACTTTTATATAAACATATATTTGCATGCATGTATATGTATAAAATGTGTGTATACTAAACTATAAATGTATCGTACGTGCTTATATATATAAACCAAAGTAAAACCTAAAATATATTCCATTTATGTATCTAAAAATATGACATTCTAACATTTCTTTATATGTCACATTTTCCATAAAAAATGCAACGCTAATTTTAGCAAAGCCTACAAATATAAGAAGCCTCAATCTTTATTGCTTCTTTTATTTTTTACATACGATTTCTTAAGAGTTCTGAGTTCTTAAAGAGAATTCTAGGGCTTTAATTGAAATGGCATGAGATGCTGAACCTTTAACAACAGTGTCTTTCAACCCTGTGTCCATTATGCACAGAAATGCCTATCAAAACTCACAAAGAACGAAGAGGTTTTCAATATTCTCATTAAAATGTGACTTCCTCTCATAGTTCCAGCTAATTGAATTTCACTTACAGTTGTCATGAAGTTTTGCAGGGTAGACAAAACAGTGATTTGCTGGTAAATGATGTATTTAGGGAGAGAAATAAATATTTGAGAAGCTCTTAGCCCTCTTTCTTCAAACATCAGGGAGAAAGACAAAGAGTACAACTCAAGCAATGAACAGTTCAAGAAGGAGCAGTTTTCACAAGGAAAACTTTGATCTGGATGGCTGAGTATCACTGCAAGAAATCCAGTCTGCTTAGCAATCTCAAACAAGTTGTCATGGAATTGCATGGCAGAGTTTACTGCAAGATGTCAGTACTAGCTGGACGCCTCACACATACTCCCGTTAAATCATTTGATTTGGGCCTTTTATAATGCCACCTGCAAACCTGGAGAAGAAGAGTTTACTTATTATAGATATCCCCAGTAGAGGCAAGGGGGACAAAGGGGATTACTAAAGGTAAGGAGCTGTTAATTAGAGATGGTGTAAAACCAAACTGATGAAAAGAGGTGTGAAGAGGGCTGGGTGGGTCTCTTTCACTTGTTTTGGGGTGTTTTGTTTTAAATCTTATTGGTTTAGCAGGATGAAAATAGTCCGTGTCAAAAGAGTTTGAGCTCAGAGAAATACAGCGGCTTTCCATGGATTGACAACTCTGTTAGGTGAAACGAACACACGGTCTCTATTAAAATGTAAAAGTAAAATGTAGCAGTAAGGAGTGACAGTCAGGAAGTGACCCAATATTTAGCTGGTTGATTACTGTATCGTCTTGTTATTCGAGATATTATATCACCAATGTCTCTCCTATTTACTAAACTCTTCTCACAAGATCTTTGATCAGATGAATAGGGAGCCATGACTCAGACACAAATGACAGTGGGCTGAGGGGTCAGAAGATCCCAGATTATAGCAGCCGTGTAATTTATTGCACGTTACTCCCCATGAGAAACCTGAACTCAGGTTTCCTCTCATTTTTCTGAACTGCTACCTTGCACTTGTGTAGAAAACAGCGTATCTCGTCTTCCTAGCTACAGCAAACTTGGCTGTATACATCAAGCACAGTTCAGCAAGGTTTCACCACACTTTTACTGTACCTTTCTTGATACAGAAATACAAAACCAGCTTGTGCGTGTGTGTTCAGTACAGCCCCCAGCTGGTATGTTCTCCCTTTACCTGACATTCAGTTGGAAGCTATTGTGATTCTGGAAACAGATGGGAATATTTCACAGGATCTTTCCCTACTAATCATCTGCTCAGGTCCTTCCAATTTCCTCAGAGCCCTACCCTCTTGTACCAGCTTAGGCAAATCCATTCTTTCATCGGTATTTATTTACACCCTTCAAATATTTGTACACATGGTTATAATCCCATAAGGGGCAAGATGGTCATGCTGCTTTCACAAAGGCTAGTCTGAGTGAAGAAGCACAGCACTCTGCCACATTCTTACACACAGCAGCCTGGGGCTTGGACTGATTTGCTGAACACCACCATATCACACAGACCTGGGCTGTGCTTTGAAGTAATTCTAAAACACAGGCCACAAGTGTGAGGGGCCTCCAATTAACAGCAAAGAGCAGGGCTGAGCTCCCGTATTTAAACCCTTGAAGAAAATGAAAACACTTGCAGTCTGGGTTATTTCCCACCCCAGCCATGAGCACTATCAACCCAGAGGAGAGTTCTTAACGTGTCTGTGCCTTGGTTTCCTTCCTACGCAGTCAGGAGAGCCACCTTTCTCTCTTACTGCAGCTATTGCAAAGACAGCTCCATCAGTGCTCCAGAATTCAGCTCTCTGCAGAAGCACCAAAGCCAAGCTGTCCTGTGGCTGCAAGCAATATCAGAGCTTCACAGTCAAGGCAGGTGGAGTAGGACTGGAGTAGGTCCTGAGGTACCTCTGGGTGTCAGCTACTCCGGCCAGGCACTGATCAGCCCAATACAATTCTCCTCTTTCCCACTCCAGTGATGTAAGGCTGACAGGGCTGAGCTGTCCGATTTCTGCTCACTAAGCCTCAATCCCCACAGAGCATCACTCACCTCTGTGTCCAGCTATTGCAACTCCACACGGCAAGGCAAGATACTTAAAACCTTGTTCCTTTCTTGTTCTTGTACTACACCTTCCTCATTGACCACTGCCAACCTCTCCTTCCAGCCTTCCACTCTGACACCCCCCCAACAGCTCTTTGCAAGCACGAGTCTTCCCCCCTCTCCAGTCTATAGACAGCATTAGAAGAAACGCCTCTGAGGCATAAATGCAAGGCACTGCCTCTTGCAATGGCCCTGCTCAAGGTAAAGCATTGCTTAAGAACCAGAGCTTGACAATCTGAACGGTGACAGGGATGGGAAGGATCTCTCACTCTGTGTTAACTTCCCTCCACTGTTTTCTCACTCCTCCTCCTGTTCAACTTTACATCCGAGCACCATTTCACTCTTCTGTACACCCTTTTCCTTGTCATGGTCACACACAACTAACCCAAGCAACCACCCTGTCAGTGCTTGGCTAAAGTTGGTCCTAGAGAGCAGTCAGAGCAGGCACTCCACACTGCCCTGCCAACACACCGAGCTCAAGTACCTGAGAAGGCAAACTCCATTTCAATGACCCATTCAGCTCTGCTAACTTCTGCAGACAATGCACATCAGTTCTACATACACACTCACAGCAGTTAACAAGGAACTGGTCAAAAGAAAAAAAATGTATATCCACAGGAAATCACACTATTTTCTTTTTCACATGGATTCTAAGAAAGTAGACACTAAAAACATCAAACTAACACTGTTCTTCTTCCACCCCACACTGAGGAGGGAATCAGCTTTCACAGCAGGTCCCAAAGCCACAGGACTGCACACAGGGTACACCAGATTGCAGCTACTTTCATACTACTTTGGTCCCAGCACTCAGCACTGTGTATTCTATGTACCTCTTACCAGTTCCCTTCTCTTGCATAGCCCAGTTAGAATACCTTACCCACAAGAAAAAAATTTCATAAGGGCATGTAAATTTTATTAAACTACATATAGGAACAGGTGTCCCTTTAAAGCACGACTCTTTTCCTCTCTAAAAGGCACACGTAGCAGGTTCCCTACTGTCAGGTGTAGACTCAAGTGATGAAAGAAAAATACATAAATGTTTATTAAACCTTTGTTGCCATTTACACCACCAACTTTCACACCCCAGTGCCAAGCTGTTAACAAATTCCCATGCTGTTCCAGAAGATATTTCACAGCTCCTGTCAGAAAAGGGAAGTTTCATGAGGGCAGCACTCACTGGAAAAGTCTCTGCTCCCATCACCATCAACAAAAAATCACAACCAGCTGTTTGTGGAATAAATGTGTCCTGCCCAAACTGTGTGGGAATAAAGAGCTTCTTCCAGGGAGGCATGGGGCTACCTTCATGTATACCTCCTGATACATTTTTGTCTCAACACTGTGTTAAGACATATCCATTCCTAGCAACTAGGAATGAAAATGATCCATAATAAGCCCAGTGACCAGAAGTCAATACACGAGGCTCAGGCCAGGTGACTGCTGTGTGTGCATGTTGCAGCTCAAACGTTCGGACACAGCATCACCTCCTCGGGGAGCTCTGCAGCTCCAGGCTGCAGCCCAGGCTGGCAGCCCTACAGCAGGGCCCCTCTGGGCACACAGCCCCTCGGGGGCTTACACCATCTACCACTCTGTGCCATGCTTCCTTCCTGCCAGCCAGGCTCTGCTGTGCTGCTGTACAGCTGGGAAGCCACACACCAACTCGAGCCTCGGCAGCTCTGCAGGGCTGCCTTGGGGAACCGCAGCAAAGGCAGTGTGAAATCCTACAGCAATTCCCTCTGCTGCCACAGCTCTTCTTTCTCTCTCAACTAGCTCTTCTATCTGCCACAGAAGACCCTGCTCTAAAAAGAACAGGCAAAGACAAGATGCTTCTCGAAGGATGAAGTGAAATTGCCATTCCCCTCAGAGTCATCCAAAAGAAGACTAGGCCAAAATGAAACACTTTCCCAACTCAAAAGGTGACAATTGTTACATGCTAAATAACAGCTTAGACAGCTTTTACAATACCAAAGCTTTGACAAACTCGCCCACTTTGTCCCTGGAGGACATGGGGACACCTATTCATGTCACTGTTTTGCACAGCATGATGCTCAGAGTATTTTGAAAAATGCACCCCAGGACCTTCAACTTCTCATGCATATCCTGTAATTCAGGTGATCAGAAAAAATAACTGACCATTTATTAATACGTTTTGCTAATGGAAATCAATTCCAAGCATTAGAACAGAACCACAGGTCCTACAACCATAATGAATAAAGTAAATAGCTTCATTTTCCCCACCTTTTTAATATCAGAAAGTTATGTTCCCAAATAAATCCTTATAATAGCAATTTAGTAGCATGCTTCTGTCAACTCTAGTTAACAAATTAGGGCCCTATATTCTATAAATTTTCACATTCAACAAAACAGTCTCAGAAATCTATTGGCTGTCTCTGCCTGTACCTCGCCCCTCAGCTTACAGCTAGCACAGAGGCAAGATACTACAGAACCTGCTGCATACTTCAGCTGCATATCTCAAGACCAGCATGGCCTGCAGTATTTGTTCAAGATGTCTAACAGACATTGGTGGACTGGCCCTTCACTGTGAAGGTAAATAACCTGACCAAGAGATTTGTTAGCTGATGGATCTTTAAGGTATTTTCTGTCATTCTAAGTATTATATCATGTGATGTTGCCTAGAGGAATGTAATTGCTGCCTTAAAGAAGAAAATACCTTAGTCTTTTCTTTTAGACTAACAGCAGTAATTAGAGATTCAACTTCTATTTTCTAGTGGAGTTCTTTGAGAAGCACATCAAGCGACACATCAGTATCTGAACCTGCTCACTGTTAAAGCTCAAAAACGCAGTGGCCATTTCCTCCCTGCACAGTGACTAATTTCCTTCATGAGTCAATCTGTCTCCTCCTCTCTATTCTCACAACACAGCGATGCCACAAAAGCAAGGTTCCCCCGAGTGAGATGCTCAGCCAGTGTGGGTCACTGCACTGGATGACATGCCCCCTTGGAGCAGGTTTTCTGCAAAGCCCATTCCCCTTCAGAAGTGCCAAGAATCAAATCTTGGCCACCTAATGCAGCATGTTCCACATGTTAGCTCGCAACATGTTGAGCAACTGTGTTAACTGAGATGGATAGTGCTGTCAAATAGAAAGCTGGCTCACCAGGATGGAAACAGTGGGATATGCTGACCTTTTACACTCAGGAAAAAAAGAGTCCCTAAGATGACACAAAGCATTTCATTTTAAAAACCAGAACAAATACCTTCTTGCAGGGCTTTTACTACCATATTGTGTAAATAAACATATGTACATAAACTCTGCCTGTATGAAGAACCTGAGCCTCTCTCACAGAGCAGAGTCTGACAGAGGAAATGAATAATTACCACCCTGCTTGGAAAGAAGTTTGCACAAGGAGCCCATGCAATTAACCACTGCCTGGAACTCCTGGATTCAACAGCACCATTGCTCCTTCTATTCCCACATTCAAATACCTAACTATACAACACAAATCAACAGAAAAAATTCAAATCCCCAGGCAAATTGCTATTAAAGTACTCTAAATGTGCACAGGTTTTATTGGTGATACAGAGATAAAACAAACTTACAGCCTTCTCATCCAAAAGAATAATCACTGAAATAACCTGTTCAGTATAAAAAAGCCTCTTGAAATTTGAAGTTCATTCTGGAAAGATTTTTCCCAACCCACTACCTCCTGCCCATCTCCCTCAAGATTACGATTTTAGGTTTGGGTTTTTTTAAGCTTGTATTTTGGGTAGAGAGAGGAAAGCTTTGTTTATTTTAAGATTTTGCTGCTAACAGAGAATCATCTCTGAGTGTAAGGGACTATAGAGCTTTACAAAGGGTTTTGCAGCAACGTAGCAGGTAAGCGAAAACGGAAGTCGGCCTGCACATTTAAATCCTACAACTATGTGCCATAAAGACAGCATGCATATATATATGTAGCTATTATCTACAATGCATAGTTAAAAAAATGAAAGACTACAATAGGCTGCTCAAAACTGCCCTGATAAAAAGAGGAATACTGGATACCATGTAGCTGTACACCTAAAAGTTCTGTCTTCTGTGCTGACTTCCTTGAAGCAACAACCTGCCTCGTGGTACAGAACAAGTGTGTCATGAATATCCTGACTGATCATTATCACCAGATTTCACACGTCAGCAAGATCTAGTTAATGCTTTCTAGGCAGGCTAAAAATGTAGGGCTTGTTGTACACCTAGTTTAAGGATTAAGCAATTAACACAATTGATACAAACACTTCCAAGATTTGCTACCAATTTTCTTATTTTTTTCTTACATCAAACAACCTCAGGTGCTGTCTTCTGCAGTGCAGAGAAGTGGGAAAAAACTATTGAATACCTTGTGCCTGAGCTGCAGAGCTGTGGGAATACCCCAGAGCCAGGAGCGCTGTCTCCACCAGCTGGCTAAAGAGCACATCTTTGCGAACCAGAACGAACTCAGCATGCTCTTCTCGATTATCGTATTCAAGAGAGGCGTCTGACTGCTCCACCACACAAAAGACTGGAATCATCAAACCTACATGGAAAAAAACACCAAAAAAAAACCAACAAAGCATCAATAAGAGGAACAAGAACTGTGTCATACATGTCTGATTGAACTTGTAAATTACCACACCTCCTAGAAGACTCATCGTAAGTGGAAATCTGCCACTCGTCCTTGTGGGATAACTTTTGTTTTCTTTCCAAGGAAAATACTGAAGCCTCATCACTTGACTCATTTAAAAACCACACTAAAAGCTCTAGAGAATACAGTTCAGGAACAGAACCATAGCCAGCAAGAAGATGAACAAGATTTCCTAATAAGACTTTTTCAACATTGCAGAAGTTCTATGCAGTTTCATGAACGTCCCTATTTCTTTCAGGTCATTTCTCCACATTCAGCCATATGAAACCCTGACACATAAATGCCATTTCTGCTTTTCTCTACACAGTGAACTTATGGAGGAATCAGCAGAGGCTTGTCCCCTTGAGGGACCCTGGGATATCTGTGCATTTTCAGACTATGGCAAGTCTTCTCACTGTACAAGGAAGATACTCTTGCATTGATTTTGTTGAAAATTATAATCATGTGTTGGCAGCTGATGGTCACTGAGACCTAGAGAGACCTATGGCTGTCTTTCCACTGCATCCATGAAGAGTGTGAGAACAACTCTTTTGGAAAAAGGATCAAGGATGAGGAGGACCCGCATAAGTGGAAAACTCAGGGGGTGGTCTGGATTCAATTTTGTTGTGTTTTATTGTAAATCTACTTTTGTGGTTACAGGATCAAATTATCTATGGCATTAGATAAATTGTGAGGCATGAACTTAAAGGGATTCAATACTACATGCAGCAGAGAAACGTGCCAATTTGCAGGGAACAGTCCTACAGTGCATTCCCAGAAGGAAGAGGGAACAGACGGAAAACCTACAGAACTGTACAGCCATTTCCACCACTTGCTACAGGCCAGTCTACCTCCAGTCACAGACATTTTTTAACTGGTTACATACAACTTGTTAGTCCCTAGGTAAACTAGAAAGCAGAGTGGTGCAGAGAACAATCTCAGCCTAAAGCAGTTTTCCAAATGTGCCATCTAAGGCTCTCAATACCACTGGCAAGTTCACCTCTAAATCTTGTTCTTCAGTATGAAATATAACTATTTCCAGTAGACAAAAACTACAAAAAAATCTGAGTATATTTATGAATTTCAGACACAAATCACTGTATTCCTGGACCAGACACTTCTTTAGGGAAAAAGAAGAAAAAGCCACATTTCAGTTGTCCTTCATGAAATCTACTAAATATTTTGAGCTACTGTCACAGTAGCTTCAAAACCTAGTACCTACGAACCAATAACTATATATCCCTTCAGAGGAGTCACCCTGCCCTGAAATAAATAAAGTCATATCAATATTTGCTAAGGAACTTAAACACTCCTTGTCTTGAATTTTGAGAGACTAAATCTACTTTAAAATGTATTTTAGATACACAGTTCTCAGTTAGTGACTTATCTAGCACAGAGTGGCTCTCAATTTGACATTCTAACTGAAGGAGCTACACAGTACAATATCCACTTGATGTGTTTCAGTTCTTTGTTTTAAAACACATCTCAAAGTAACATGAAAGAAGGTTACAGCATAACATTGATACTGCTGCCTCTTCACTGCTTGATTCTGGGTTAAACTGATGCTTTTCGCTAAGCAGCCAAGTTCTAACACTACGTGCTAAAAAAAAACTCAGTGAAAAAAAATCTCTAGGTGCTTTCCTGAAGAGACAGCATGGGTGATCATGTTCCTCTGGAATCAGTGACAAAATTTCTTTTCCTATCAAAGGTTAGAATTTGAATTCTATTTGTCCATACACCATTTAACTAGTTAAATGAAATCAAGTCTCTAAGTGACAAACTTCTAGTCCTGTCAAACATACAGGCTGTCACAGCACTTTTGATGGGACTATTAATGTCTTAGCAAAAGATTAAGATAATTGGCCAAATGCTGAGGCTGTAATATCAGTTGTGTAAATTACATTTTGGCAAGACAGAAAAAGTGGTGAAGCAAACTGATGAGAGGGATGTCACACTGTCTATGCTCCTGCAGGATGCTTTCCTTGTCATACAACAGTCTCTCCTTTTCAGCACAGAAATTGCACCTATTCTCTGCACTCATCCTTTATTGTGTGAGTACAAACAGGATCTCAAATGCTAGAACGGATGCCATATATTATATCACTTTATGGATAGCATAAAGGACTCCACACAACTCCTGCCCATGATGACTTTTCTGCCCTGTCCTGCTGCCCATGCTTGCAGGAACCCTGCTAGAAAAAACATGCTTTTGAAACAAATTTCTCTGAACTCAGTGACCCAGAGTAATTGATGATAAGCTGCTATTAGTACCTTAAAAACAGAGAGCAAAGGGCAGATTACCACATCTGTCATTACTGACCCATTCTCATGCCTCTCACTATAGCCCCTGGAATCTTAATACTGATTTTAAAAATAAAATAAAAAGCAACAGTAATCATACTTATTTCCAAGCCATCTCACTCCAAGGAAGTTTCAACTGCTTTGCTCTCTATATCACATTAGAGAGTTAAAATGTCGCATCGCCAACAAACTTAGTACCTCAAACTTCTGTTTCCTAATGTTATCTGAAAATAACTATGCTTTCAGTATGTTGGAATCAAAAGAAAAAACATCTGCAGACGGCAGCATGCTCTTTACATGCTGATATACACCATGGCTTGCTCCTACACACATATATTACACCTCCAGCTCGCTACAGGGCCTTAGAGAAGAGCAATACAAGTTAGTCACTACTCACTGTCATTCCAGTTGAAGAACTTGGAGCAGTACTCAGAGAGCTGCAGACCAAGCATCCATAACAGCCTCACACGCCGTGCCACTGCAGCACAAGCCAGCCTTACTCATAAATCCTGGAACTCCTCAGCTCCTTCCCTAACGAGCCATCAGCCAGAATCGCTGTCATCCTCCCTCGCTGTGCACACGCACGGAGCGGGCCGAGGTGCCCCGGCACTGAACTCACATGCACTCCTCTCCAGCTTTACAGAGACTGCAGGGAGTGATGCTGCACAGCTCATGCTACATGACACACGGCACTGCTTTGCACACAGGGAGAAAACAAGGAGTTTTCTGAGGGCTAAAAAGGAAAGAGTTTGTTTCCTTAAAGGACAAACACAATGCTATGCACACAAAACATTACCAGTAATCACAAATCATCCTGAAGGCTTTTTCTCCTTGATTTTGATTAATGTAACTGCCTCATGAACAGCTCTTTCATGCTTCTTTCATGCAGAGCTTCGACCCCATAGAGATGGCATCTGCATAAAATGTCAGGAAAGTATAAACCAAGATCTACAAAAATGCTTTTATAAGGACATCCGTACACAGCAAGAATTCCATCTAACAAAAAAATGCCAAAAACCCACAAAAAAACCAACCAAAAAAATGTCCCCATCATTACCCAGAAGAAGAGAATGGTTAGCAGCAATGACATCTAAATGTGTAAAATGTACACATTTAAAGCAAAGCAGAGATGAGATTTAAGCTTCACTGTTGCTTTCACAGAAAAGCTGCAATGTACAGAGGGTCTCTGTAAATACACTTGTGTTTTTTGCCACGACCCTTACAAGGGGCAGAGAAATTAAGAAGAAATTAAATACGTATCAAAGAGACCATATACGCATTTTCTCCTCCTTGCCTATTTTAATCTATAGTTTTATTTCATTGGGAAGTAATCAATTCTTTAAAAATGAAGGAAAGATAAACAGATATTCATGGGAGAAATGAAAACCCAAAATACTCCACTGCATAAAGCATTAATTTTTGCAAAAAAAGACTTAGAGCCAGTTAAAAGTATTATCAATCTGCAGTCATGCAGCTCCCTGGGAAACATTTTCACTTGTAAGACTCCCAAGTAAAAGCTGCAGATTTCTAGTGACAAACTAGAAGAAAGAGAAGAAAGCAGTTATTAAAAAGTCCTGCATTGTTTCTTTTGTTCATTTGCAAGTAATACTTTGTCCAGCACATTTTTTAAATAAATGTGATGCTATTGGCACCTAACTTCTATGCACAAAAGCATCACAGGCAGAGAGCTCTTACAGCCACCCACCTTTCCAGCCATTAAAAAGGGAGCAGTGCTTGTGTGTCCTAATAAGTATAAAATGAAGATGAACCAGAAAGAAAAAGCACCAATAAAATTCATGTCTTTTTAGATTAAAATCTCTTTCCATCAGGTCAAGGTTTGAGCCCCATCAAGGTGTTATTTAATTTTATCTCATTTGAACAATTTCCAAACATCAGGTTGATTAATTTCAACAGCATGGTGTTATGGAAAGATTTACTGTACAGGGGTTGTCTAGCAGGGAATTAATAAAAAAGCCAGTTCTTTGCCCTGAGTAACATGAGGTTTTAAGACTTCCCAGATTTCTAGTGGGAATACTTCACAGCACAAGCATGTTTTCTTCTGAGAGTGAAACTCACCAAAATTATTAAAAACTGAGATCAAATGGTGGTGTCAAACCCAAAGGAAATCATTCTACAGTGGAGAGATTTTTATCAAGTGAAGAAAGTGGAAAATAAAGTTGTTGTTGCTGTTATGCTTTGAGTTTTTAGGTTTTGTTTGTTGGCTATTTTTTTGTTTTGTTTTAAACAGAACACAGACATACATGCAGAGTAATCTTCCTCAAAGACCAAGCAAATTTCTATGGTTTGGAGTTCAGAAATCAGGATATCTACTTGAAAATTCTTCATTACTTTATGTAGAAAACATTTTCCCTAGCAGAGACTGCAACATGCGCCACTCTAAGCTGGCCTTTTCACCACAGAGGGGAAGAAAAAAAAAAAAGGAAAAAAAAAAAAAAGAAAAAGAAAAAAAAATAAGAAGAAAAAATATCTAGGCAATAGAAAGAGCATAATCCACAATCAATTGCTTATTTCCATGCACACCTAAAAACCATTGAAGTACAAGCAACTTCAGCCAGACTACTAAGATGAGACCCTTACTCTGCCACAGAAACTAAGAAGCCCAATTAGCAAAGCATGGGTTGTCTTGAGGAAATTATCTAGATAAAGATTCCACATATTTAACAATAAAGCATGCTTCTACAACCAGCAGTAACCACAGGAAGCAATCAAACTACAAACATTTCCTAAAACCTAATCTGCTTCTGTTTTTTCTTTAGAGAGAGACCTTTATCCAGCAAAGGCAGTCGAAAGAAAACAGTCCATTTATTTATTTCTCTCTGCACTGCAGTAGAGATGACCTTACATACACAGATTTGGCATTTTAACTGTCTTTCCCTTTCTTCTAAACAAATTTGAAAAATTAACCTAAACAGAGAAAAATGCTTCAAAAGGCAGAAATCGGCCCAGGAAAGGTTTGCCAGTTCTTCTTTTCATATCCTGCAGCTCTAATTGAAAAGGCAGAAGCCAATTCAGTTTGACAGCTTTCAGTTACACGTAAATACCTGAATTTCTGCAGCAAAGATGCCATCCTGCATTCTAAAGTGTAACACAAATCTGTAATTTCCTTTCTGAAAAACTTAATCCCACTACTAAGTTAATAAAAAAGTAAAAAAAAAATTTAAAAAAAAGAAAGAAAAGAAAAAGGGAAGCTTTAAAGCCTCAGTGTGCCATATCTCCAAAACAGTGTAAACTGCAAATCGTGAAGTGATCAGAAATTAAAACTAGTTCACATGCTAATAATCAGGAGGTTTCTATTAAAGACTTGACTAGCTGAACAGACATAACATCAGAGAATCGTTTCAGTTGGGAAAGACCTTTAAGATCACATGTAACAACAGCAGATAAATTCATAAATAGAAAAATTGACTACACTCCAAAATGTGGGGTATTTTGTTCAGTTGGCTGGGGCTTTTTCAAGAGAAAAGATATCAAATAGTATTCGGAAAAAAAATGTGGTTTTTTTTTAATCTCAACACCACTTTTGTTTAAATAACAGCACAGCTGTAGCTGATGGTGATGTGAGATCTTCTCCAGAAAATCCTGCAGAGTCCAGCTGAGGGCTGCAGATGCAGGAGAGACAAGGACAGGCTAAACAAGCACAATCATACTGTTTCCACAGGGCCACACATACACGATTACTCAGGCTCAAGAAGGATCTGGCTTGAAGCAGATCCCACGTTCAGCCCATGGCAGTGCAATTCCGTGATAAGGTGGAAGAGACAGAGCTCCCTCATTTCAGAAAGCATTAGGTATGTCCATTAAGGTTCACTTTCAAGTTACACCATAAATTATGAATACAAATAAATCAAACAGAATATAAGTTGTTGGCACTTAACTTATTTACATTAAATGCTTGGTTTGGGTAAATGGACTGTGTTTTAGCCTTTTACTTATCAAGCACCAGCTTACAACAGTCTCATTACGAAGCTGAGAATTCTTTCACTGTAAATCTTGTTTAATGGGGACTGAAGGAATGACTTTGCAGTTGTTTGTCACTAACCACTCGGAACCACGTGAAGAAAGCTGTGTGCACACACTGACAGGCGGCCAGCAGGAAATCGCTGTCAAATACAGGAGACTGTACCAAGATCTTTGCAACTGTACAATCCTGTGGGGCATCAAGCACCTCATTACAGCAAAAGGTTTTGTTTAAAAACAAGGACCCTACTTTCTGCTAATCCCCTGCTCTCCAGTGTGTTCTAGACAAAATGCAAGATATCTGATTTTGCACATAAGCAGTAATGTGATGCTGTTAAACTCCTACTCTTCATGGGTTTATAAGCCCGCTGCAAATAATTTGTTCCAGGATGCAATTTGGTAAAGAAGAGCTCAGTCCACAGATGATTTTAATACTATGTTTGCCAAAGAAACAGAATCATGTTAAATAACATTACATTGTAGAATTTTTCTTCTTAGGAGGGCCAGAGGAAGTAAAACTAAGGACAATATCTTTCTACTCCTTCTCGGCTATTTTTTCTGGCTTTACATATTCAATAAATCTGTAGGCAGGAAATGCATTTCTACATTTTATATTTTAGCCAATGGCGAATGCAAACCACAAGGTATTATTTACATCTTTCTTCAGCTTCCAGTCCTTTCTGTGGCTTCAGTCTCCCAGCCATCGCAGCTATCCCAGATCTCAGGAAGTCTTATAAATAAGTCACTACCATCTCTACAGATGTCCTCTGCTTCTGATAGCTTAACTACCCAAAGAATCCTTCTCCTAGCTGAAATAACAGCCTTACTGTTTAACACAAAATATTTCAGGCCACTATCCCACCACAGAAACATATTAGGAAATTCGTAACTTGATTTGATAATGCTTGAATTTCTAAAAAAATGCTACAAAAGAAAAGCCATATTTACAGCATGTGCTGTGACAAACAAGAAATGAGAAAGAGAAAAACACTAAGCATTTACCTCTGGCACAGCCTCTCCCTGTGGTGTGTCTGGGACGAAGTGTTACTTGCAGGAGATGAGGCCTTTTGTTAGTCAAAGAGGATCAGTTGTTTCTGGTAACAAATCCCCCTTGCTAAACTAGTTGCAGTAACTCAACCCTAAGTTTGAATCTGTCACACCAGTTGAGTTCACAGAGCAGGAACAGGAGCAGCCCCACTGGGGCTTTGTGCCACCCTGTTAGCCCAGGGACAGCCATGCACGGGGCAGCCAGGAGGCAAGAGCAATTAAACACGAGAATAAAGCACTTCCACCTCTCCAATTAAACAAGCAAAACTGAGAGCAATGATAGCTCAGAGCTCAAAATACTGCTTTGAGAGGGCCTGAGTGAGAAGGCAGCACCAACAGCTGCCTAGGTTGCTCCAGCAGAAAGCTCAGCCCCGCCATGCCAGCAGCACTCCCAGCATGCAGGAATCCTGGGGGGTACCAGCAGCATGCTGTCCACCAGAATCACATGCACAGACCTTCCAGTCCATGCAACAGAACCATAGAATCAGTTAGGTCGGAAAAGAACACTTAAAAATTGAGTCCAACTATTCCCATTGAAAGGAAAAAGGTGAAGACACTATACCTACATTTTTCCTAAACAGCTTAATTGTTTATTTCAACGTGTTTCCCAGTTATGAAAGAAGAAAAGATACTCCACAGCCATAGTTTATAATATGAACTAAATGGGAAATATACTCCTTTCACTCAAAATCAGTGGAATGAACACTTCTACCAGATGACATTTTGTTAAAAAATCACCTTAAGCCATTAATTTCCTATAAGTTTTAGGTTTTTGTTTCTTTAACTTAAAAACAAGTATAGGGTTTGTGAGGGGTTTTTAGTTTGGGGGACTACCTTCTGTTTCCTTTCTCTGGAAAACGTAACAGAACTCGCCTAAAGGGCTAAGACTCTCTATGCCAAGTTCCACCCAAAATTATTTTTAATGACCAACATTTTCAAACCCTGAAAAAACCTGGAACCACTAATAAGCCCTTAAATTCAGTGGTGCTAGCAGATGCCACCATATTATGTAATTTTTGAAGCAAAAAAACATCTTCTAGCAAAAGCATTTTAATGAAGGTTCTACTAACTAGTCTCCTGGTACTGGGGTAAGTCCCCTGGAATGCAACAGAAAAGCTTTCATAGCTGGTCTGAGGTTTTATTTCTGGAGAAGTGCTGCAGACCACACTTGGGCCTATTTTTGGGTCTCCACTGGGACCCACCAGCAAGTTCTTTTCTCCTTCATGTCCATCTCTCTGTGAACCACTCCATTTATTCTGTAAGAAAAAGAAAATCTTATCACCCCTTCTCCTTGTTACAAGATAAATCCCTGTCAAACTACACCTCTGCCTTCAAACCTCCTTGCAGGCTCCAACAGTGAGACAAGCTGAATTATCTGCAACCACTGTAACCATTGCCTCCTTCCCTCATATCTTATGGATATCGGCAGCACTAGAAAACCTCATTTCTAAGTGACAATGTCAACAAATATGGCAGAACTGGCTACAAGCAAAAGTTGCAAGTACACATTAAGCCACATTAAACTCTCTGAATAAATGTCAAACTCAATGGTAACTGATGAAGCTCTTCATCCTGTTTCACTTTCAGCAAGGGTAAGGCAATTGCTACAGCAATATCATTACTAGATGCTATTTTTCTGGTAGAAGGAGACCACAGAAATCTTCATCAGATCTTCAGCAGGAAAATAAGCAGAGGAAAGAATGACAAATAAAAAAATGTAGAAGCCATTCTATCCTCCAGAAGGAGTAAACTTCCCCCTCTGCCTCCTTTTTCACCAGTCAATAAAGTCTTCAGACAGTGTGCACCTACAGCCCATTATGGGTCAGCAGCTGGCCTCTGGGGCTTGGCCTTTACTTACAACTACAAGCTTTCACACCCTTGTGGACAGAGGGCAACTTCTGAGTGGCCTTCTCTCGTATTATCTTACAGCAGAGTTGTGAGGGAACCACTCTACAAACATAAGATCACACATTTAACAGCTACCAGTTTGAATATTACTCCTTTAGGAATATTTATATTTATCTGCCAGCAGGTCACATTAATCTAATGGGTTTAATAACTACCACAACTCTATCAAACAAGTCATGAGGTCAAGGAACAAAAGTTAAGATACATTCTCTTTCTCAGGTACGCACAGTACACTTCATCCAGTTAGGAATATTTTGAGGCAAGGGTAAAGGGTAGGGAAAAAGGCCTACCTATAGACTGACCTACTGTGTGTGGGTTCACTTACGAAGAGTCAGCAATGTTTTCGGGACTCAACAAGCTGAATTGCTATATTATTATGGTACACAGAGCTACACCAAAGAACTACATACTTCTGCTAGTGCAAATACATGTGCTCACTGAGAGGTGTTAGCCAAAGAATGCAGATTACATCTGTGCTCCAAAGGCTGAACTGGCTCCCAGTTCACTTCTGGATGCCATTCCAAATGCTGATTTACAAAGCTGTATGATACAGGACTAGAGCCAAGGCTACTGTAGCAAGGCTCTCTCTTCCCATGAATGGTACAGCAGAAAGGATACTTCTGCTTAGGGCTCTAGGAGCCAGAGAAAATGGAGAGCCACGATCCCTCAGCCTTGGGCCTTCAACTACAGTTTGGTCCATTTGCAAGAGGCACACAGATGCATGGCCCCTTGGCATAGGGCCTTTCTGCCTTTTGGGATTGAATCTGAACCCTGAGAAGACGAGGTAGCTAAAGGGCCACAGCAGAGTCAGTCCCAGGTAGTGAAGGCTTAAGTGACCAAGTACTCTCATTTGCATGTATGTCCACAGATTTATAAAAGGCACAAAAAACCAAAACATCCTCCCTACATGAAGTAGCATGGCTCTTCATTTTGAAAGAGAAGGAAGTAGTTTTTACTATTTTCTACCTGTTCATGGCATTCTCAAAGCTCATCTAGCTGGCAGGTCAGTATGACACTGCGATCATATTAATGTCATCAGAAAGGCCCAATACCTTCATTATGCCAGACCCAGACACTCAGATAATGCTGAACTTGAGCATTACTGTCAAGCAATACACCTATGTACTGCATACTTGCTCACAGGAGCCCATATGAAATCTACTATCCAGACTTCTAGCTTAAGAAACAAACTACTTTAAAAAAAGGAAAATTTAAAAAAAGCTCACACTTCTGTTACTCTGCATTTTCTCTAAGTCTAAAAATTGGTAGCATGTATGACAGGTCCACCTCATTTTTCTTAATGATGTTTTTATTATTCTTTCACTCAATTAAAACAGAAATGGATATTGCATCTTCTGACTGTATAATTGTTATTGTAATCTGTTTTCGATCACTGCTTGGGAAATGGGTCCAAAACAACATAAACTATCCACAGCCTCAGAATACAAGTCATTTTCTTTTACTACAATACTTAAAGAGACATCTATCATGTTGCTCTGCTATCATGTTTGTATTATGGCAAAGAAGTTATTTGAAAGTTGGGAAAAGACATTATGAAAATCACCTTTTACTCCAAAGTATTGCATAACTCATAATTTATAACTATATTTCTTAATAACCATTCAAAATAATAAGGCTGGAAATTGTGCACATCTGATTTTAATATATAAATATTGGAAATGCATATAAACCAAAATATGCTCAAAATATGAATTTTTATTACTCTCAAAAAAATAGGCTGGTTATAGTTTTGAAAATAACATGCTTCATTTCCAATATATGCCTGTCAGTTAAATTTATGGCAAAACATTCTCCATGAGTTTAGATTACCAAGATGGTAAATACTTCTTTGTGAGTTTCCTCACTTATCTGAAGCTTTTGTCCAAATGCTGACAAAGTCAGCAACTTCTCAAGAGTGAAGTGTTGGTGATATCCAAGTAAAGACAGATTAATCCAGCCCCTGCTCAACATTTCAAATAGAATGGAACAGCTGAAAGAGAGACAAAGTAACCTTGTGGCTGTATGCAGCCATACAAATCACGCTCTTGATATAAGAAACTCCCCTCCCGACATTTCATGCCAGGTTTAGTACCTTTGAAAAGATTTGCTGTCAATAGTGTGTCTTTTCATCTCAGTGTGTGTCTTTAGGGAACAAATGAGGGAGCATGTTTAAGTGGAAGACATTTCCACTGCATTCTGAAAACACAGTGGGTATACAGTTATCTCAAGAGATGCTGCAGCTTCATATAAAATACCATCTGACAAGTATTGAGATTTTTCTGACCTTCTTTACCTTGCTGACATTGCTACTAACAAGGTACAGTTGTGCTCAAGTTTTTTAATATTGCATGTCCATCTGATACAAGGACATCAATTAGAGCACAATGACTAAACATTTATAGCCAGAGATTTAGTCAGATATTTTTCTATGCAGGAAACAAGTCATATGCTTAGACTCTTATCTAGAGCTACCTATCCTTTTTATTCAAGTTCTTTCTGTTCCCTTCATACAGCTTCTACAAATAATGACAATCTTCTCTTTTTCCAAATATCACTCCATGAAACACCAATAACCATTCAACATTTGACAAGAAATTGAAAATGCATCTTGAGTTAAGACATAGTATTCCTGCCCTAGAATCCAGCTTACCATAACATCGATGCAGAGCTCACACTTCATTTTTTAAACAATCTATAAATTATTTGCATGGTTTTATTCTAAGTAGAAGTGCCTCCTGGGAGGAGGTTTTACATAAGTCCTCACATACTAGCAACATCAACATTCACACCTTTAAAATTCAGAGCAAGAATAACACTTAAAAAACCTAAAGCAAAACACAACACTAACCAACCAACAAAACAAACAAAGAAAACCTGTCAAGTATCTTTTATAAGAGTTTTTCAATGTCAGCAGCCCTAAACTGCTAATAAACAAATGCCAAAATCTTGTATATTTGTAAATCTTCAGGGGACACTTGCAGAGCTACCAAATATTTAAAAAGAAAAAAAAAAACAGAAACAACAACAAAAAAAACCTAAAAAGACTATTTCATGGTTTTTTAAAAGTTCCCTGAAATAAGAGAAATAACACTGGAAACACAAAATATTTTTTCCCTTACCAATATCTGGATCAATGCAAATAGAGACGGGGACAAAATATACTCAACAGCTGCAGTACGTGCTTTCACACAAAGCACAGAACTCTGGATAAAAAAAAAAAATCCCTAACTATAGAATAGTAACAGTATGGACAACATGCCTGGCTGGCTAAGAACATATCACACATTAAAGCAGTCAACACTTGGGAACAGCCATGAGACCCTCAACTAGATAGGCTAACAACTGCCCCCAAATGAAATGGCAAAGAGCATTTTCTGTCTTTCATACCACTCATCAATGTAAACTCATTTGTCTGCAGCCCCGCAGCAGAGACGCTGCTGCTGAGCATTCTGCAACAAGTACAAAGCTTCTTGGAGGGCAATTTTTTTTAGTATCGCTAGAGGCTAGAAACATTTCTCAAAAGCCATCAAATACTCAGCTGCCCTTTGTCTGCTGTGACTATTTCTTACATCTGCATTAGTGACACATGCCACCGTGGGGACTGATGCAGCTGACCCCGGACATTTGGTACAGTAGGAACCAATTAGCACAGGGTGATTTTTTCAGAGCGAGGAAGGGCTCTGGCTCCGTGCTCAGCACAGCGGGCTGGTTTCAAAGCCACTCCGAGCTTCAAAAGGACAGCACGCTCCTTCTGTAGTTACATAGTATGAATCAGGCACAGGTTATCTCCAACAAAGCCCCGTCCTATCAATTCAAAGGGACTTGGTAATACTTTATACCTTGAAAAACTGGGCCTTTAATCCTAAAAACACAGCAGTAGTTACTAATTTAACTAAATTATGAGGGGCAGTAATTAAAGGCCTAACTTAGCTATGCCTTGCAATTTGGGATTCAAAAGAAAATCTTCCCAAGTTTTACAGATTTTCAGCTATTTTGAAAAGTTTAAAAATAAGATTTAAAAGCAGGTTGGGGACCGCTCAATCACGAAAATAAGAATTTTCCTAAACAGGTCACACAGATGTTTGATGAATATAAATACGTGACTGCAATAAAACTCTTCATTTTACAGCACCATAGTTGCTGTACTGTATTACCATGTTCTGTGTCAACGCAAGTGACAAAAACCTTACTGGTTCAAGTATTTTACTTCAGCTCCAGACCACCATTGTGGCCCTTTTCCTCCCCATTCCACACAGACAGCTCTAAAGAAAACATCAATAATAGAAAGTAACTGCAAAAATAAATATTCAGGCTAGCATCTCCATGAAGAGTACAAAACTCAAATAATTTTAAAGGAATTTTAAAGTAAGTGATACCATCTGAAAGTCTGTGCTACAAACTAGAAAGTTTCAATGTGACATAGCTGTCTGTTGAAATGATGACTTGATTACAGTTACATTATGCCAGGTTTTTTCTATTTTTATATCAAGATAAAATATTCAGCACAGTAAGAGTATTTAAATAGAATATAAGGATTCCACAAAATTAGGTATTTGGGAAAGGAATCTTCAAACTTTACCTCTGTTTATTCTTAACAATAAAATTTTAATACTGTTGGCCTTCCTTCGATGTCCGAATTCTTCATCTAAATTCTGAGTGGAATATAAGTCACTATTCAATTTCTTGAAAATATGTTATCTCATTGGCATCTTTATAGTTTTTAATATGATTTTGCCATCCTCTTTAGGCACAAAACAGTTCTGGGGAGTCACTGAAACCTCCTGTCAAGGGGAGTTTGTCAAAGAATTGTCCTATAAATAACTGACAGTAAATATACTGTGTTCTATCCCAGTGAAACCAAGAAAAAGCAAGACCCAACTTACAAAGGGAGGAGTACACAGAGAATTAATATGGATTATTTCAATTATGTTGGTTGCTTTTTCTTTCCTTTGGTTTATGATAAGAATAACTGCATGCAGTTAACTAACACGGCCATGGGTGTGGAGAGGAAGCAGGGAGATGACTTGAAACACTTAGGAACTGTTGCGGGGGAAAGAAAAAAAAATCTTACTACCACTAATCTTAAATCTTGAATTCAAAATTGTTGGTGTCTTTCTGCAGATGCAACTTAAGGGTTCCAAAATTATCCTAAACATCAAATTATGCCTAGGTCACTGAATGGGTGGATACCCTATATTCTGTTTAATGCGTATGTTCAATTGCACACATACTTCAACCAACTGTGTCTTTATTTTAATAACAGACCAAGTACTGAAAACACATAAAGAAAGACTATTTTTCTACCTCAGCAAAAATACAGCTGATACACTGCATGACCCTTCAGGAGCAACTGCTCTGTTTGTTCTATTTACATGACATAGCCTGATTGGAAAAGGGAGAGAGGGGTGAAGATCAGCAATAAGACCAGAAACCCATTTTTAACAATCAGTTCCGAAAAAGAAATCTCTGTCTTGCTTTTCTTACTGTTCCTGTTAAATTAGAAGTTTCTTCCTCGTTATGTATCAAAACATGTAAAATGCAAGATTTTACATTTCTTCCAAATCCCTACTGAATTGTATCAAATTACAAGGCAACATTTTCCAACTACGCAGACATAGATAAAACATAAAATTTGAACATAAAACATAAAAATGTATCTATGCTAGCTCCTGAAACTAACAAGGATTTGCAGCTTTCATGCTTCTGTATTTCAATGCACTTAATTCTTTCAAACAGCTACGTATTTCTTTCAGGTAGCAGGAAGGTATTCTTCATCTAGGATCTGGGCAGGAATCTAAAACTCAGCCTTTTGCTTTGCTCAGTTCCTAAAGACAAGTGAAACACACTTCATTACAGTGTTCAGGATGCCATATTAACAAACCATTTAGAAGAGAGGAACAAATTTGATCAGGTTGTATTCTTCCATCTGCACAGAAGTGAATTTTCACTCCAATCAAGTACCTTGAATCCTCGTAAAGATATAAAAGGCAGTACAAACCCCACAATATTTTTACAGAAATACGTAGAATGGACCTTGACAAAAAGCTCTTTAACCATCAGCCCATGTTTCTGTCACCCCAGAGATATATTTAATATATCTTTATTAAATATAATAAAACTGATTTCTAACTACGCTTAACCAGACACAACCACGATACACTGAACTTTAGGGAGCTCACAGCAATCAGCAGCAGCGCTTGAAAGAGTCACTGTATCCACATTTCTGGTACATCTGACTTTATACAAGCTCCGTAACTACAGCTACTGATTAACATCCTGATCATTCACTTGGGTTTGAATTGCCTGAAAGCTCTTCCCTCCATTAATATTTTGTAAATTGGATCATAGCTTTTAACAGTTAAATGAATACGAACATATTATCAGACTGCATCAAACTAATCTAAACAAAAAATGTTTTGCAATCATTTCCTGCTCCAAATTTGAACATGTTCCCTTGGCTATCATTTGGTTCTGTGTTTCTTTTTCAGCAAAACCAAACTTCAGAACAGCTCATTCTGCATACTGGCTTTCCGAGGCTTTTGACACTTATTTTCTACGCTCCTCAAATCAACACACACACATATATATGCACATCCACTCTTACACAAACAGGTTGACAAACTGCAATCAACAATTCTGTAAATATAAATTTCCTAGTCATTAATCATCCCTCCTTTTTTTAATCCTTATGGAGTGAATTACTAACTGAGAGGAGACGCCAATTCTAGTAAGTGAATGTTACCCAACAGGGATATAAAGCTGTCAACACCATAGTGCTCTTGCTTGCTCTAAACTCTCTCCCAGGCTTCATATGTTTTTTAAAGCGATATTAGCCTCTTTTTCCAAGGAACCTTACTCTCCTTAAAATCGGAGCACTTGTGTTTTATTACATGCACGTTTTAAAAGAGATTGGTCAGATAACTGTTGAAACATTATTGAAAGCATTGAGTTAGTCAGGCAAACCAAAACTGGACTCTAATACATTGGACTGACGCTAACAACATTGTAAACAGTACCAAAACTTTTAAATCCCCTATTAAACACAACCTTTAAGACCTCGTTTATCTTTTTAGTGACCTTCACTAGATTATTACAGCTGCTGTAATGGCCCTCTGAATTAAGTACATTCATGTTAGGGAATAAAAAAACAGGGAAAGTCATAAGGCAAAATTTCTCATGAGAACAACTGATTTTCTGTCTGCATTACAAAAGCTTATTTTAAAACACTTTTTCACTCATAAAACTAGAGAAAAAGCTAGAATCACCGATAGTATTATATTTCTCTATTTCTCAGGGAAGTCACTAGAAAAATAATTGCAGCAAACAGTACGATTATAAAACTGGTTACCAAAGGTCATCAGGCTCATCATAGCAGCAGGTAGTTGAGAGCTTATTGCTCTGTTCTCACGAATTAACTTCAGAAACGGATATTATTACAGCAAAAAGCCACCTGACAAATAGGAAGGAATTTCAGCATTTACATATCTAATGCCCAAAATGAGATGAGAAACAGAATTTCTAGCATTTGACTGTGCTTTCAAAATCTTTAGACACACATTATGGAATTAAAAATAAAACAAAACAAAAACTAAAATGGTCTCTAGTTTTTGGTAAAGTATTTCCACTTTTGTCCCAAATGCAATCCACATTCACTAAGTACTAGCACTTATTAAAGCCCAAGGAATAAGAATACACAAAAACACTGACAACTGAAGCCTTGAATGTCACTTCACTATGACTTTCAATAGTTTCCTTTTTGTAAGACTCTAGGCACAATAGTAGGAGAGCCCTTATCAATATTTATTTCATATCATTTTTATACTAATTTGCCACTAAATTAAAAAGTAAGCCCTTCCACAAATGTCTACACGTGCATTTCACAACCCCAGTGAAAAAATTACTAACACCACAGTAATCACTGCAAAGATACAGACTTCCAAAAATACCCAAAACAGGTGTGATCTGCATTCAGGAAAAGATCACTTAATCATAACAGGTTCTTAAAGATCAAACTTGAAAAAGAGCAGAAGAAAAATATCTGGAAATCAGCTATTTTGATTTATTGTGAGAGTATTTCCAGGAGAAAAAAAATCAATTTTTAACAGCACCATTATCTTATTAAAAAAAAATCTGCCTTAACTAATTTAGTATTGAGTATTATAGAACTTAGGCAAGTATTCAGACAAGAATAATTTTCTTCTTGCTTTCAGTATCAATAAGGAGTAATGAATAACCTTTATTATGAACAGCCTAAATTCAAAGAGACTGAGACTGTCTAAAGAACACTAGCTAAGGGGGGGGGAATTACTGCTGCATTTCTTATTCCCCCACACTTCTAACACTCCAGTCTACAACACCTTTATAAACGAGCTGAAGAGTATTGAATGAAAACTTAGGCTCTTTAAAGTTTGCTTTCAGAAATGAAAGTACTTTTCTTAGGTGGAAGAAATATTCCACAGCTTAATAGGCCAGATTCAGGCTAAAACTCCAATATAGCTATAAAAGCCACTGAATTTCTCTTGGATAACACAGCTGCAACCAGAAAACAAACATATTCCAAAACATTTAAAAGAATTCTCTTAAAGTATATTTCTATAAATGCCCCAAGGAAAAAGATTTCAGCTCTAATTCTAACATTCCTATAAAAATCAAGCAGCTTTAATGCCCAAGTCTCGAAAAAGGCATCTAAAACTACATATGCTACTTTTTACATTATTAATTAGTTCCTTTTTACAATTACTCAACAAATTATTTCTTCACCAATTTCTAAATGGAATAGTATCACAAATCTTTCACTACAAAGCTGTTTCTTCTTTTTCCTTATGTTGAAAGAACACAGACAAGAGAATTAAAAACTAGATGTATAGAAACATAAAAAACTAGTGAGCTCTCTTACCCTTCATTAGGTATATATATGAATCCTATGCTTTTATAATAAAATCTGCAGCTCCTTAGCAAACTTCAGCAATTAGGAAGCCTATTGAGCCAAAGAGGTCTAAAACAAGCATCTAATGGTAAAATCGCTAAATAAACCTCACGTAATAGAGAGTCATGTGACGACCATTTCAATGTATCTCTCAAAATGCCATTTACACAAACTCCTTGTGTATAAACAACTACAATTACGTACAATTATGTTACTGCTCTGCTCATTTTAAAACACAAATACAGAGTTTTTTTAAGGTAAAGTTATTGGTGGCCTTTCCTGCAGTATTCTGCTCACAACATCTGGCTAATTTCAAGATTTTTAAATGTATTTTTCCTAACACGAGGCTGCACTATCTTAAGCACGACAGCATCAGAGTTAAGAGGAAAAAAGAAGGCATTTAAGAGAAATTACTGGAAAGATTATCTGCTTGGAACAAAAGGAGGGAAAAAAGCAACTATGCACTTAACATGCTCTTAACACAAAACTGACCAGCAACTTGATAGCAAAATAAGAAAGATTAAGTATTCTAGAGAAATACGGTAAAACTACAAAACTAATGTTCAATATATTTGCTGAAAGAGCTAAACGTTGCCCATGCCCTATCCTCTTTTACAACTGCTACAAAATGCTAGTTACCGAAAGAAAAATAAAATCCCGAATTGCAACTATAAACGCTACCACTTTTCCCACCCTGGTGACCCCATTCTTAAACCTGTGACGGTGGGTGTTAATGCACCTAACTGGTGTCACCTGCAGCCGTGAAGACGGCCGGGCGGCCCGCACCCGGCCCGTGGGCGCTGCCTTCTCCTGCAGGCGCTGCCCAGGCCCGCCGCCCGGCCGTGCCGTGCCCTGCGGGAGCGCCGGCGGGCAGGGGCATGCCCCTGGGCTGCCCCAGGGCAACCGGCACCAGGAAAGCGCCGTGCACAGGACACGCTCTCACCCCGTTACTCCCCGGCACAATCAGCCCTGGCCTTTTGAGAGTCACCCGGTCAGAGGCCAGCCCGGGGTGGCCTCTTTCGGCAGGCGGCCTTCTAATGCCGAGAGGGCTGCGCGCCGCTCGCCCGGTCTAAATCTTCCCACGGATCCCCATCATCGCAGCGGTGCCGAGCAGCCAAATGCTTGCCCAGGAAAGCGAGCAGCAGCCCTCCAGCTGCCGCTCGGACCTGCCGGCCCCTCCGCGCACGGTGCCGACCCGCCCGCCACACGCTCCCCTGGGCCCGCCGCCCTGCGCGCCCCGGGCGGCGGAGCCGCCGCGAGCGCGGCCGCACGGTTACCTCCCACGGGCTTGGTGACGGCGCCGTTGGGCCTCCCGCGAGTGCCCATGGGGCTGCCGTTCTGCTCCAGCCTGGCCACCTTCCCGGGAGGGGGCCCTTTGACATCGGGGCTGCCGCTGCCTCTGTCGGGGCTGTCCCGCAGGCAGGGGCTCTCGCTCCTCCGCTCCATGCTCGGAGAGGCTGCTCCCGCTGGCAGGTCGCAATAGAAGGAGCACGGACCTAGGGCGAGAGAAATAAGGGGCGCTTCAGTGGCCGCCGGCCAGCACCGGCCTCGCTCACCCGGCCGGGCCCTCGCTGCGCGTCTCTAAGGCAGTTCGGTTCCGTGAAGCCGGGCGGGTAGCAGCCGGGTGCGATGCCGCCCCGCTGCCGCCGCCGGAGCCGGCCCCGCTGGAAGCGAGCGGTTCGCCTCACCCGCCCGGCGCCAACCTGCCGCGGGCGGGGGCAGGCAGCGCTGCGTCCCGGTTCCCATCGCGCTCGGCAGGCAAGCAGCCCACCCGCCTGCCGTAGCCAGGTGCTGCGCCCCGGGTCCGGCCACAGTCCCGGCCCGCCCCCAGGGGCCGCGGGGAAGAGGCTGCCGGTCCAGACGGCCCCGCTGGCACGGCCCCCCCGCGCCGGCCAGCTGTGCAGCCACGGAGTAGCCAGCTGCTGGCGAGGAAGCCTCTAGCGAGCGGCTCCCGCGAGCTGGCTGCTGTACTTACTGCTTATAGCCTGTCTGTAAGTTGGCTGAGTTGGGCTCTGTCCATGGATCAGAAGTAGAGAATCCAGGGTGGAAAGTTTTCCTGTTTCCTTCTCCCACGCCGCGTTCTTCGATTCTACTCCTTCCCCCCACCCCCAGCCCCCTCCTCGTCCTCCTCCGGGGGTGCTGGGGCGGCGGGGCCGGGGCGGCTGCCCGCGGGGCGGCAAGGGCAGAGCCCCGTCCCGGAGGGGCCCGCGTGGGGGGCGGAGCGGGGCGG